>JAJOOS010002748.1:0-31659 GCA_029582725.1 Solanum chiquidenum | reverse complement strand
ATATGTTGGTGAGAATAATAAATTTTATGTCGGTGAGAATAATAAATTTTAAAAAGTAATGATGTGATTATAAATTTTATTTACATATGAAATAAATGGTTAGTAGATATAAATGTGGGATTGTTTTAACAAAATATAAATCCGTGGATCAATTTTTGTATTAAAATATCTCAAATCATGATATGGAATTCCCATATAATTTCATATCATAATTTTTGGAGAATATGGAATCACATCTCATGATATAGAATCATGAGATGGAATCAACATGAAATCGCATATCCAAACGCTGATTCCATCTCATAATACCATATCGTGATATGGTATCGCATGGCCAAACGCCTACTAACAAAATTTGTATACGTAAAGCTCTTAGCAACATTAAGGGATGGGCCCCATAAGAAAGAATGCAACATTTAGCATTTAAAATAATGATTGGTAACAATAAAAGAGTACATTCATAAAGATATAAAATGCAACATATTTACAGCACACAATCATTAGTCGAACATGTCGTTCAAAACCTGATTTTACTTTTGCATATGTTATCGTTATGGTCAAACACATACACAATATCTTTAACTTGTTAATGAATTTCATTATGACACTTCAATTCAGTTTTATTTCATTTTAATTCTTTACTCTATTTTTTATGTACCAATTAAATATAAAAAATTTAATTCAATATAAATATTCACCGCGTGTTAGACAAACATTAAAAAGATGAAAAATATTCAATTAAATAACGCCACATATTTTGTTTTCTCCAAGTCAATAAACTCAACTTTTACATTAATTATATCAATTATCATCTTTAAACAATAGTATAAGAATATAAATTAATTAGCTATATTCAAAATAAGAAATAATTTTTTTCCCAAGAATGAAATGTATTTTTTAAGTAAATACATAATACTTGTTAAAAGCCTTGGTCAAAGATTAATTATCTCAAAATTAGTCAAACACAAATCATTTCTCGAAAAAAAATAAGTGAAAAGCACTTATTAAAATAGAATATTCACAAAATTTGTCAAGAAAAATAAAATATTTTCTTTAATGACAAAATAAAATTCAAGTTATTTACTTGTCAAGATAGCATCAAACTATACATTTTTTTCTTTTATGATGGAAGGATCCAAATTAACACAATTTGAAAAAATGTCAAACAAACTTCAATATTGTTCAAACCATTGTCATATCATCTTATAAATAGAGCGGACCAATTTCATCCACATTCATGAAACACTATCTCTCAAAGAGCTCAAAAATTCGACTCTCATTATTCATTTTATCACTCGTCATTATTATACAAATAACAAATGCTATTACTTTAAATCTAAAATATAGCCTTCGTTTTGTGAGTGGCCTCCCTCAACATACACAGTTAGTCAAAGTTCATTGTCAATCTAAAGATAATGATCTTGAAGTTCGTACACTAAAATCGGGTGATCAATTTGATTTCTCATTTCATATGAATTTCGTTGGAAGTACTCTTTTTCATTGTAGCTTTTTATGGGGTTTAAAGCATCAAAATTGTGATGTCTTTAAACCATGGCGTAGCTTTTGCGGAAGTGTTAAGCCTTTTCATAATGGCTATTGCACATGGTTGATGAAGGATTCTGGTATTTTCTTAGCTCTTGGTCCTAATTAATCACCTAATGACTTCAAATTTCTCTGTCCTTGGTTATAAAAAAGGAAGAGATGCATTACATTTCTATGTAATTACTAGATATAGAAGCTCGTGTCAGTACAAGCCCAATATATATTACTTTTTTTATCTCAATTTATATGACATAGAAGAAATTTAGAGAATCAACGAGATTTGTTACGTTTTTATAATACTCTTATGTTACTCGTTCTGTTTTGATAAATGTGGCCTAGATGAAATGAAAAGAGTCAATCAACTTTCTTATATATATGCTATAAAAATATTTTCAGTTGTTAATTATTGTGATTTATAATATCTTTAACGTAATTTTCAAATAATATATGTTATTCTGTATGTTAATATTCATGCGGGCCTTTATATATATGTATATATATTTTAAGTTAATAACTATTGTAACTTATAGTACTTTTATGTAATCTTCAAATGCATAAGGTAATTTTAAAATTTTTGTGTTTGTTGCCTTTTATTAGATAAAAAAATATTAAGGTATTAATTATTGTAATTTATAGTATTTTTTTATGTTATTTTCAAATACAAAACAATTTATTTTTTTTAAAAGAAAAATAAATGAATTACCGAACACATTTGAATAAGAAAAATCACCTGTATAAATAATTTTTAGAAAGGGAAGAGTGGAAGTACTATAAATTAAATGTACATTGCTACTATGAATTTTTTTATAAATTAAATGTACATTGCTACTAATGAAATTTTTTATAAATTAAATGTACATTGGTAGTAATGAAAAAATAAAGATTGAGCAATAAATGAGGGCATGGGAAATATGTCAGCAACATATTATGGCCAAACACACACAAAACCCATTTAACTCATTTTGACACTTCAATTCATTTTAATTTTTCAACTTCATTTTCTATGTATGGTTTAAACACAAAAACTTTAACTCAATATAAATATTTTTAACATGTGTTAATAACATTAAAAAGATGAAAATTATTCAATTAAATAACGCCACGTGTTTTGTTTTCTCCAAGTCAATGAACTTAGCGTTAACATTAATGATATTAATTTATCATCTTTAAGCAATATAAAAATATATATTAATTAGCTATATTCAATATAAGAAATGTTTTTTTCGAAAAATGAAAAGTATTTTTAAGTAAATATATAAACACTTGTTAAAAGCTTTGGTCAAAGATCTCAAAATTAGTTAAACATAAATCAAATTTTGCACTTATTAAAATAGAATATCTACAAAATAAAATAATCTTTTATTTAATGACCAAATCAAATTCAAGTTATTTTACAGGTCAAGATAGCATCAAATTATACATAACTCAAACTCATATTTCATCTTATAAATAGAAGCTGACCAATTTCATTTACATTCATAAAACACTTTGTCTCTCAAAATGGCTTATTACCCTTGCTCAAAAATTTTACTTCTATTATTTATTTTATCAATCATAAATATTACGCAAATAATAAATGCTTTCACTTTACATCCAAAATATACTCTTCGTTTTGTGAGTGGCCTTCCTCCAAATACGGATTTACTCAAAGTTCATTGTCAATCTAAAGATGATGATATTGGAGTTCGTACACTAAGATCGGGTGACCAATTTGATTTTTCATTTCATATGAATTTACCTGAAACTACTCGTTACTATTGTGGTTTTTTCTGGGGTTCAAAACATAATAGTTTTGATGTGTTTAAACGATGGCATAGTTATTGCGGAAGTACTAAGCTTTTCCAGAATGGCTATTGCACATGGTTGATGAAGGATTCTGGTATTTACTTTGCTCTTGGTCCTAATCCTTCACCCGGTGACTTCAAATTTCTCCATTCGTGGTTATAAAAAAATAATGAAGAAATGCATTACATTTCATTGTAATAATTACATATATGGAAATATCTTTCTATATAAGACGTAATTTTGAGTATATTTCTGGACGCAATAATTTATAGTTTTACGAGGTTTGTTGCGTATAAATGACTATATTTTAAGGATATTTTTTCTTTATAATTTATAGTTTTACGAGGTTTATTGCGTATAAATGACTACATTTTAAGGATATTTTTTCTTTATAAAATCGCTCATATATTTTTATATGAGCTGATATGCCATTACATAATGCTCAACTAATCAAAACAGAAATATGAATTTGAATCAAAAAGGCAAAAATAACTTCTTACTTTTAAAATTGCTTTAAAGCAAATTTGTTTTGTTATAATTATTAAGTCACATATTTGGTCAAATGTGTTTTTTCTTTTCTTTTTGTAGATTTTAAAAAATGTTTATGTATAAAAAGTGGAATGTTTGACTAACTTTTTAGAAGAAAATATGTGTTTTTTGCAAAGTAGTGGAAGCTGTTTTTCTGAAGCTAAAAAATTATTTCTTCCCTAAAAATGTTTTTTTTTTTGAATAAATACTTATTAAAAGTTTTGGTCCAATGTTAATTATCTTATAAGTACCTTTTCAATTAATTAGTCAAACATAAATTAATTTTCATAAAACTTTAGATAATGAAACAAAAAGCACTATGTATTAAAATCGATGAGTGTGTTGAAGGA
Organism: Solanum chiquidenum; assembly: GCA_029582725.1. Classification (NCBI taxonomy): domain Eukaryota; kingdom Viridiplantae; phylum Streptophyta; class Magnoliopsida; order Solanales; family Solanaceae; genus Solanum; species Solanum chiquidenum. The sequence continues at coordinate 27,454 of JAJOOS010002748.1, read as the reverse complement.
CGAAAAAAATTAAAATATTACTTATAAAACTTATTTTTTTCAAACTCTTATCATAGTAATCACTTTTTTTTTTATAATCTTTATAGGACAAACAATGTGCCTATGTATTCAAAAAAAATTGTTTTGGTTGTTTGGAACATCATTTTGATAGGAATTTAAAAGGGAGAAGGTATCTATGTTCAATAAAAAATCAAAAATACTTTTAAAATTATAAAATTAAACATAAATCGTTTCTGTTTTAAAAAAAATTAAAATAAACGAAAAACACTTAATAAGGTAAATCTCCACATAAATTTGTCAAAGAAAAAACAAATTCTTTCTTTAATGAAAGTCAAATTCCAGTAATTTTACTTGTCAAGGAGGCATTAGATTACACATCTTTTTCTTTATGATTGGGATTATCCAAATTAACTCAGTTTTGAGAAGCATCCAAACTTTACTTCCAACTTTGATTTAAAAATCAAACTCCTCTTTCATATCCCGTGTATCCTGAATGTGGTCGGTATTCGAGAACCATTGTTGGTTTCAAGCGAATATTTAACCTGACAGATTGCTTAGCGAAAGACTTACTCAATACTAATAAGTTTAAAACACTGAATGAAAAATGTTTGAGCCTAATACTACGTCGGCGTTCAATCATGTGATATTTCATCTCATAATATAAAATAATGAGATATGTGCTTGTTGCCTCTTATTAGATAATAAAAATATCAAGCTATTAATTATTATAATTTATAGTACTCTTTATAATATTTTTACATGCAAAACAAATAAAAAAGAAAAAAAAATGAATTACCAAACTCATTTGAATTAGAAACATCACCTGTATAAATAATTTTAGAAAAAGGAAGAGTGGAAGTACTATATATTAAACTAGACATTCGAAGCCCATGCTAGCACGGGCTCAATATATGCTATTTTTTTTAGTCTCAATCACAGATTTAATATATATTATTCTTTTTTATCTCAATTTATATGATACAAATAAAATTTTAAAAATCAATCAATATTTATATGTTTTTTAAAAAAAAAAATATTTGAAGTTATTAATTTGTTGTGAATTATAGTAATTTTTTAATAATATATGTTATTCATGTTCCAATTCACGTGAATAATCATAAATATTTAAGTTGTTAATTTATGAATTCTAGAACTTTTGACAATATTTTCAAATAATATAAGTTACTTCTTCTATTCCAATTAGTCAACAAAATTTCTTACATGATTTAAAAATATTTTAAGTTGTTAATTATTGTGATTTATAGTATTTTTTATGTAATTTTTGATAATATATATTATTATACTTGTTCAAATCCATGTGTGAAAATAATAAAATTTCAAGAGTCAATTTATCTTTTTAAAAATTTAATTTTAAAAAAAAATTGCACCTCTAATATATTTTGTAGCTAAAATATAAATGAAGTAATTAAATTTCAAAAAGTTATTTGCCACAAAAGATAGTTGAGTGGGGTCCATATGTTAAAAGACAGTTGGATAGTGAAAAGAAAATTGAAAATGCAACGGTAAAACAGTTAAGTACAGTATTATTTTTACATAATGTTTAGTAAATGACTATACTATCCTTGGCTACGGAAACAGGCACGTTGATGAACATTTGCTTCCCTAGTCTCTTATATATAGTAGGAATGTACATTGCTACTAATGAATTTTTTTAAAATTAAATATACATTGCTATTAATGAAAAATAAAGATTGAGAAATAAATGAGGGCATAGGAATATGTCAAGCAACAATGGAAAATTTACACAAATTTCATAATGTTAAGATCTACTTGCATCATATTCCTATTCTTATTTTTCAAATTATAATAATTCCTTAAATTTGGTGGAATTCGAATACATCCCAAAATATCTTAATTTATCGTGTTTCGATTTCAAATACATTCCTCAATATTGTAATACATCACTTCTCAATTTCAAATACTTCACTCAACGTTCTGATATATGGCATATGTTCTAGTACATCTCATAAAATAATGTATTCAATCGATATATCACGTAAAATTTAAATCAAAGACCTTTGAAATGTAATGTCAAACTCCATTCAACAATGAGGGTAAGAACACAACTGAAGCACACATATTAATGTTCAGCTGTGTACTTATTCCCTCTTCTTAGATAGTAATAATAGGAGTAATAATTACATGGAAATATCTATTAGAAGTAATTTTTTAGTAGTATATTTGTGCACATCGACAATAAGATTTTAAAATGGAGGGAATACTTTCTCTGTTCATTTTAATTTTTTTCTATTTTAATTTTAACTTGTTTATTTTGATTTGAATTTTGCATTTTTTAAAAAAAATAACGATTGATATGAGTATTCAGCACCATCTCCATATTAATTAAAGTTTAGTATTACGTCTTAAAGAATAATTTAGAAAATCATTAGTTAATGTAAAAGGTAAAACATGAGGAAAAAATAATTAGTTTTCATGAATTTTTTATAAAAATAGAATATCTACAAAAAATTGACAATAAAAACAGATCTTTTTTTAATGACAAAATCAAATTCAAGTTATTTTACTGGTCAAGATAAATTATACATATTTTTCTTTGTGATGGGAAGGAATCCAAATTAACCCAATTTCTAAAAATGTCCAAACTCAAACTCATATTATAAAAAAATAGAAGCTAACCAATTTCATTCACATTCATGAAACACTATGTTACGATTCGAGTCTACACTCTGGACGTGGCCGGCACTCAAGAATCATTGTTGGCCCTCAAGCGAACCCTCATCTTGGCTGACTACAAGAGGAAGACTAACTCAAGCATACATAAGCATCAAATTGAAAGAAACGTTTAAAAACAGTTTATTGAATCTCAAAACTTTGTTGAATATACTTAGTATGAAACATAAGTTTTAAATAAAATATCTGAAACTGAAAGGCCCTCTAAAACTGTATATCTATAAAGCCTCTCCTATTAAGGAAGGATGTCGAGACAAGACCCACGATACCTCAAAACTACTAACTGGAAAGTGATTGTAAAGTCCTCTGGAATACAAAGAGCCTCACCAAAGCTAACTGGAGTGTAGAGTGATCTTAACGAAGCGCATGTTGATAATCATGAACACCTATATTTGTATCATAAAATGATGTAGGTCTAATGACATCAGTACATGGAATATACGAGTATGTAATATAGCTGAGTAAACAAATAACTGAACTGAATGACTGAAAGCAACTCAACTGAATCAATACATGAACATGAAGTGAAACCATTTAAGCTTTACAATAAAATATACAATGAAAGCAACATGAAAATAATATACGTTACTTGTGGGGAGTTTCTCTAACCGACAACCATTACAATGAGTCTATCAATGATACAATGTCCCGCCACACGTTGCAAGGCCCATCCTATACCTTGCCGGGGGTATAGGATGATATCATGACTATGGATCCATCTAATTGGCCTTCTCAGAGACAGTGAAGAGTCGCATGAAGAATCAATGCTATCATATCCTACGTTGGCTATGTGGTTTTGTGGGACTTTCGAATCATAAAATACTATAACCCAATTCGATGCTCAATACTACTCCCAAAATAATTAATATAACTTTGTGCTCAATTCACCCATTACAAAGAATGGACTTCTTACATTACTTGAAATACTTTTCAAAACATGAGACGTGTTTACCTTCTTGAAAACATGCACTTATATATGAACTTATCTTTCAAGTCTAATAATTAACATAAGTACATATATATATGTATATATATGAATAAAATAACATTAGAAACTCTCAAGTATTTATGAAATAGAACCTTAAATCTTTTCTCAAAACTAATATTTACTTCCTCAAAAACTCAGTCTAAAACTCAAGTGTTGGATTTGAACAACTTCTCAAGATTTATAACTCAAAATAGGATTCATGCTGAATTATAGACATGAAAAAATCAACTCAAGGATCTCAAAAAAAATATAGAAACTCAATACTTATGAATAGAATTTCAAAAGAATTAGGAATTCAAGAACTCAAAATCAACTTATCTCAAGAATACTCAAATCTAGGGTTAGAATCCTAGATTTCTCTTTTACTGATTTGAAAGTAGATGTAGAGCGTGAGGACGAACTAGTCCAATGCTATGATAGTCTTGCATACCTGGAAGAACAAGGTTCTTGAAGAATCTCGAAAAAGAACTTGGTTAGAAGCCCTGAAACCCTAACTTGAAAGAGAACCATCAAGAAAGCCTTTCTTGAGATTCTTGAATTAATTTCTTGAAATCTCTACGGGCAAGAATTATGATTTTCATTAGTGATTCATAATTGTATGGAGGAATATGAGTTGGAAAGAATGAAATTCTCGGAGAAAAACTTACCTTGAAGAAGAATCTCAAAAAAGATGGAAAAAATCTTGAATGGAGTCTTCTACTTTGATTTTTCTTAGGGTTTGAGAGAGAAGAGAATGATGAATTAAAAGATGGAAATAGGATTGTTTAGGGCTTTATAGGAGTTAAGAAATCTATTTTTTAAGGTTTTCCTAGTGGTATAAGGAGTAGAAAATTACCTTATTTAGAATTTTCCCGCGGCTAAAACGGAACTACACTATACCAATTACTAAAATGGTCATAACTTTTTACTCAAAATTAGATTGACGCAAAATTGGTGACGTTGGAAAGTAGATTCAAATACATTTAATTTGATAGGTTATGGGCCAGGTAACTCTTTATATTCTAAGAGATATGGTCGTTTGAAGTTGTTCCAGGTAGAATCTTACATCAAAATTTAAGCGATAAGGAAACTTTCAACTCTACTTTTTGCTAGGAGATTCTAGTGACCTTAATTGATGTCCAAATTCATTCACACACTAAAGAATTTACCTTTACATATATGAGCAATTTAAGAATAACCCGATAAGACCTTATATGCAAATAAAGATTAATTCGGACGTTAGCTTAAAAAAAATTGGGTTATTACACACTATGTCTCTCAAAATGGCTTATTACCCTTCTCAAAAATTCTACTTCCATTATTTATTTTATCAATCATTAATATTATGTAAATAATAAATGCTTTCACTTTACATCCAAAATATACCCTTCATTTTACGAGTGGCCTCCCTCCAAATACGGATTTACTCAAAGTTCATCTTATAAATAGAAGCCAGCCAATTTCATTCTCATTCATGAAACACTATGTCTCTCAAAATGGCTTATTACCCTTGCTCAAAAATTCTACTTCCATTATTTATTTTATCAATCATTAATATGATGCAAATAATAAATGCTTTTACTTTACATCCAAATTATACCCTTCGTTTTGTGAGTGGCCTTCCTCAAAATACTGATTTACTCAAAGTTCATTGTCAATCCAGAGATGATGATATTGGAGATCGTATACTAAAATCGGGTGATCATTTTGATTTTTCATTTCATATGAATTTAGCTGAAACTACTCTTTATCATTGTGGTTTTTTCTGGGGTCCAAAGCATAATAACTTTGATGTCTTTAAACGCTGGCATGGCTATTGCGGAAGTATTAAGCTTTTCCAGAATGGCTATTGCACATGGTTGATGAAGGATTCTGGTATTTACTTTGCTCTTGGTCCTAATCCTTCACCTGGTGACTTCAAATTTCTCCATTCGTGGTTATAAAAAAATAATGAAGAAATGCATTACATTTCCCTGTAATTTTTTGTATATTTGTGGACGCGGTAATTTATAGTTTTACGAAGTTTTTTTGCATTCAAATGACTTTATTTTAAGGATATTTTTTCTTTATAAAATTGCTCATCTATTTTTATATGAGCTAATATGCCATTACATAATGCTCAACTAATCAAAACAGAAATATGAATTTGAATCAAAAAGGCAAAAAATAACTTCTTACTTTTAAAATTGCTTTAAATCAAATTTGTTTTGTTATAAGCTATAAGTTAAAACAATAATATTTGGGACCAAATTCGTGCAGCAAGTCAAATAATAAGGATGTAATCATAAAATTTCATATTTGGTCAAATGTGTTTTTTCTTTTCTTTTTTTAGATTTTAAAAAATGTTTATGTTTAAAAAGTGGAATGTTCAACTAACTTTTTAGAAGAAAATATGTGTTTTTGAAAAGTAATGGAGGCTGTTTTTCTGAAGCTAAAATATTATTTATTCCCTAAAAATGAAAAATATTTTTGAGTAAATACTTATTAAAAGTTTTGGTCCAATGTTAATTATCTTATAAGTACCTTTTCAATTAATTAGTCAAACATAAATTAATTTACATAAAAATTTAGAAAATGAAAATGAAAAGCACTTAGTATTAACGTAGAATATCCACATAAATGTATAAAGAAAAAAAATTACTTCTTTAATGACCAAGTCAAATTCAAATAATTTTACTAGTGCAGATAGCATTAGATCACACTTTTTAAAAAAATAATTGAAAAGTCAAACAAACTTCAATATTATTCAAATCATTTATGATATTATATTTCTTATAAATAGAACAAACCAATTTTCATTTGCATTCATGAAACATTATGTCTCTCAAAATGGCTTATTATCCTTGCTCAAAGATTCTATTTCCATTACTTATTTTGTCACTCATTAACATTATACAAATAACAAATTCTTTCACTTTAAAATTCAAAAATTACCGAACGTTTTGTAAGTGACCTCCGATCCCTCAATATACACCTTTACTCAAAGTTCATTGTCAATCTAAAGATGATGATCTTGGAGTTCGTATACTAAAATCAGGTGATCATGAGAATTTACCTATGAGTACTCTTTTTCACTGTAGTTTTTTGTGGGGTCAAAAACATAATAATTTTGATGTTTTTAAACCATGGGGTCGCTATTGCGGAAATATTAAAATGTTTCAGAATGGCTATTGCACGTGATTGATGGAGGATTCTGATATTTACTTAGCTCTTGTACGTAATCCTTCGCCCGATGACTTCGAATTTGCCTATCCTTGGTTATAAAAAAGGAAGGGGTCCATTACATTTCTTTTATAATTATTACATATGGAAATATCTTTATATATAAGACATAAGTTTTAATATATTTATGCATGTGGTAATTTATAATTTTACGGTGTTTATGGCACATGAACAACTACATTTTAAAGATATTTTTTCTTTATAAAATCGCTTATATATATGTTTTTATATGAGTTGGTAACTTGGTATGCAAATACATAATGCTCAACTAATCAAAACATAAATATGAATTTGAATAAAAAAAAAGGTAAAAAATAACTTCTTACTTTAAAAATTGCTTTAAAGCAAATTTGATTTGTTATAAGCTATACGTTATATTATAATAATAATAATATTTGGGACCAAATTCTTACTTTTAAGTTTAAGAATTGCACTATCCAAACAGCAAAGCTAATAACAATGATGCAATTTTTAAAATGTCTTCTTTTCCAGAAATTAATGAACCTTTTCACCTTTAACATTTTACTAATGTGTGTAGAAAAAAAAAACCTTTTACCCTTTTTAAAAAAAAAATAGATGGACACAAGAAAAAGTGGACTATAACATCCTAAAAGAGCCCTCTGTAATTGATGTATTTGGTATAGAAAAAAAATGTATTTGATAAATTAGTAAAAACTATTTATATATGTGATTTAGGCAAATATCTTGAGAGATGAGATGGGAGTGTAATTTAAGGATGATAAAAAAAATTTAAAAAAATTAGGGATGATGGTATTGAAGGTTGTGGGAGTATGTACGATAAAAAAATTAAAAAATAATTATAAAGCTTATTTTTTACTCTTATCAGATTGATCACTTTTTTTTATTAATTTTTATAGGACAGCCAATGCGCCTATGTATTCAAGAAATTTGTTTTTGTTGTTTGGAACATCATTTTGATAGGAATTTAAAAGGGAGAAGGTATCTATGTTCAATAAAAATCCAAAAATACTTTTTAAATTATAAATTAAACATAAATCGTTTCTGATTAAAAAAAATAAAAAATAAACAAAGAGCACTTAATAAGGTAAAATCTGCACATAAATTTGTGAAAGAAAAAACAAATTATTTCTTTAATCAAGGAAGCATTAGATTAAACATCTTTTTCTTTATGATTGGAATTATCCAAATTAACTCAATTTCCAGAAGCATCCAAACTCAAAATCAAACAAACTTCACTTCATAACTTTGATCTAAAAAATCAAATTCGCCCCTTTCACAACCCGAACATATACCTTGAATGTGGTTGGTACTCGAAAATCATGTTGGTTCCCAAGCGAATTCTTGATCTGACTGATTGCTTATCGAAAAACTTACTCAACATTTATAAGTTTAAAACACTGAATGAAAAATGTTTAAATCTAATACTAAGTACGCATTTGGCCATGTAATTTCATCTCATGATATAAAATACTGACATTTTTTTTAAAAAAAATTAGTAAATGAAAAAATATATTATCTCAAAAATATTTATACATAATTCAAGAAAACACCATAAGAGATAGAGGGTGTAATTTAGGGATTGATTTAATAAACTTGTTAATCCCGCCATGCAGGAAGGTGCTACTGGAGGTTGTGAGTTGTGAGAGAGAACGTAGAATAAGTGTTTTGAAGAATGAAGAGATATAAAATATATGAGTATGTGATATGACTGAGTCAAACAATAACTTAATGGAAAGATTTAAATAGAACTCAACTGGAGTAAAGTATAAACATGAGATAAAATTATTTAAGCTTCACAAATAAAATGCAATAATAACAAATATTGAACTGCACCAAAATATATATATACAACGTATTATCCACGTTGCTAGAGCCGCCTTATACCTTATCAGATTATAGAACCTAACTTTACGGATGGATCCACTAAAAAGCCTTCTTAAGGCTGATGAGGAGTCGCCCATCTTGCGGTATGATCCTATCTAAGATGGCAGCGTAGGTTATGAAATTTGAGTTATCTTAACTCTTACTCCAAATCGATATTTAATACTACTCCCAAAATATAACTATATGCTCATGTAAAAATATTCTCTGGAGTGAAATAATTTCTCAAATAACCTCTTTAAGAGATAACTAGTGTACTAAATCCTTCCAAAGTTATTTTTTCCCCAAAAATTGAATTTTTTTTTTGAGTAAATACATAAGCACTTGTTAAAAGTTTTTGGCCCAATGTTAATTATCTTTTAAGTACTTTTTAAATTGATTAGTCAAACATAAATTATTTTACATAAAAAATTAGAAAATGAAAATTAAAAGCACATAATATTAATGTAGAATATCCACATAAATTTATCAAAAAAAAATTCCTTCTTTAATGACAGTCAAATTCAAATAATTTTACTAGATAGCATTAGATTACACTTTCTTTAAAAATTAATTAAAAAGTCAAACACACTTCAATATTATTCAAATCATTATGATAAAATATTCCTTATAAATAGAACAAACTAATTTTCATTTGCATTCATGAAACATTATGTCTCTCAAAATGGTTTATTATCCTTACTCAAAGATTCTACTTCCATTACTTATTTTATCACTCATTAACGTTATACAAATAACAAATGCTTTCACTTTAAATCCAAAATTTACCGAACGATTTGTGAGTGATCTCCCTCAATATACACCTTTACTCAAAGTTCATTGTCAATCTAAAGATGATGATCTTGGAGTTCGTATATTAAAACCAGGTGACCAATTTGATTTCTCATTCCATGTAAATTTCGCTATGACTACTCTTTTTCACTGTAGTTTTTTATGGGGTGAAAAACATAATAATTTTGATGTCTTTAAACCATGGGGTGGCTATTGCGGAAATCTTAAGATGTTCCAGAATGGCTATTGCACCTGGTTGATGAAGGATTCTGGTATTTTCTTAGCTCTTGTACGTAATCCTTCGCCCTATGACTTCCAACCAGTCTATGCTTGGTTATAAAAAAAAAGGGAGGGGGAGGGGGAAGGGGGGGGGGGGGCATTACATTTCTTTATAATTATTACATATATGAAAATATCATTTTATAAGAAATAATTTTTAGTATATTTGTGCACGTGATAATTTATAGTTTTATGGTGTTTATTGCGCATTAATTAACAACTACATTTTAAAGATATTTTTTCTATAAAATCGCTTATAGATTTCTATATGAGCTGGCAGGGACGGACCCACATGAGGTTGTCCGGGTGCTCGAGCACCCATTAAGCTCGTATCAAACTATATATACTTATATCAAAATTAAGACAGTATCATATAAAGTAAATAGCGAGCACCCAATAAACAAATGGCTTAGTTGGTGCAGTGGTACTTAGTGGGTGCTCAAGGTCATATATTGCTTTAATGCCCAGGTTCGATTTCCTCTGGTGGCATTCTTTTTATTTTAAAATCAGCTCTTTTCTTTTTTCCCTTTTCACAAATTGTCCTATTGCGAACTTTTTCTTAAAGAAAAATTCTTTTTTAAGATAATTTTTATTCTAATTTTTCTCATTGATTTTTTTCGCTATCTTATTTAAATATAATTATCTTATTTAAGACGAGCGTTAAATTTATATTTTATGATTGATATCTTAAAAAGTAACCATGATCTTGAATCGGTCACTGTCTATTATGTAACTTAATCTCCAGAAAATATAAACAGTCATGATCTTCCATGTCTATTAACTTTTTCGATCTCATCAGTCAAATTTGGAAAAAATGAAGGGAAGGAAAAAAACAATTTGTTCTAGCGCCTTTATTTCAGTTCTCCAATTCAAAAGCGAAAAAGTCCTCCTTCTCGCTGATTTGCCTTTTTGGTAATTACAATTGTATGTGAAGGTATATTATTTCTCCTCCTTTTTTTTTTGAACCAATCCAAAAATTGCGATTGTCTATTACATTGAATTGAAAAAAAATTAACGTCTATGTTGACGAATTTTAGCTCACAATTACGCTCTTTGATTGATATACGTTTATGCTAAAAATAATGAGCACCCATAGTCATAAAATCCTGAATTCGCCACTGTGAGCTGGTATGCAATTACATAATGCTCAACAAATCAAAACAGCATAAATATGAATTTGAATGAAAAAGGTAAAAAATAACTTCTTACTTTTAAAATTGCTTTAACGCAGATTTCATTTGTATAACTATAAGTTAAAATAATAATATTTGGGACCAAATTCGTACCTCTAAGTTTAATTTAAGAATTGCACTATACAAACAGCAAAGCTAATAACAATGATGCAATTTTTTAAATGTCTTCTTTTTCGAGAAATTAATGAACCTTTTAACCTTTAACACTTTACTAATGTGTATAGGAAAAAAGCAACCTTTTATCCTTTTAAAAGAAAAAAAGATAGACACAAGAAAAAGTGGACTATTTATAGAAAAAAAAATGATGTATTTGGTATAGAAAAAAAATTGGTATAGGAAAAAATTGTTGTATTTGGTATAGAAAAAAAATGTTTTAATTAAAAATAAGTTATTTTAAAAAAATGTATTTGATAAATAAATAAAAAATATTTATATATGATTTAGGCAAATATCCTGAGAGATGGGAGTGTAATTTAGGGATGATGCTATTGGAGGCTGTGGGTGTGTGTTCAATGAATATGTTGGACGGAAAAAAATTAAAATATTACTTAAAAAAATGTTTTTTTTTTTACTTTTATCAGAGATACACTTTTTTTATTAATCTTTATAGGACAGTCAGTGCACCTATGTATTGTTAGGATCATCATTTTGATAGGAATTTAACTCAATAAAAATTCAAAAATACTTTTCAAATTATAACATTAAACATAAATCGTTTCTGATAAAAAATAATTAAAATAAACGAAAAGCACTTAATAAGGTAAAATCTCCACGTCAATTTGTCAAAGGAAAAAAAAAATCTTTCTTTAATGAAAGTCCAATTCCAGTAATTCTACTTGTCAATGAAGCATTAAATTACACATCTTTTTCTTTATGATTGGAATTTTCCAAATTAACTCAATTTCCAGAAGCATTCAAACTCAAAATCAAACAAGCTTCACTTTCAACGTTAATTTAAAAATCAAATTCGCCTTTTTCACAGTCCGAGCATATACCCTGAATGTGGTTGGTACTCGAAACCATTGCTGGTTTCCAAGTAAATTCTTGACCTAACTGACTGCTTAGCGGAAGACTTACTCAACATTTATAAGTTTAAAACACGGCATGAAAAATGTTTAAGTCTAATACTAAGTAGGTGTTTGGCCATGTGATTTCATCTCATGATATAAAATAATGAGATCTTTAAAAATAATAATTAATAAAAAAATATATATATCATCTCAAAAATATTTATATATAATTGAAGAAAACACCATAAGAGTTGGGGGTGTAATTTAGGGATGAATTCTAATAAACTTGTTAATCCAGCCGTGCAGGAAGATGGTATTGGAGGTTGTGGGAGTGGACATAGAATGAGTGTGTTAAAGAATGAAGAAAAATAAAATATTATTTATAAAACTTATTTTTTCTACTTTTATCAGAATAATTATTTTTCTCGTTCTTATTAATCTTTACCGAACAACTCATACACTTAGATATTCATAAATTTTGTTTTGGTTGTTGAAACATCATTTTGCTAGGAATTAAAAAGGGAGGAAGTGGGTGTTCAATAAAAAACAAATATAAACAAAACAAGCATGGAGTACCAAAAAGATGTTTTATATATATATATATATATATATATATATATATAAAGAAAAGTTAAATGTTAGATCTAAGATCTCATCTCATCTCATTATTATATTATTATTAGCTGGCATGTGAGTCAATTAATTAATAGGCTCTCTGTTAATGATTGGGATTAAAATGTCATATAGTATCAATTATTTAAAGTTTGATCACCAACCAAATATTTTGCAAATGTCTTCCACTTTCCTATGAATTAACTCATAAAAAATAGTTGATAAAAATAACGTGTTTGAAACTTATTTTATTTTAGGTGGAGTGAAAGTAACTTTTAAATAAATAATTACTCATGTGTTTTGAATAAATATGTTGAATATAATAGTAATAAATAGTTACTATATTTGCTAAAATATATAGATGATTGAAATATTGTTAACTGATATTAACAAATTAAATATAAATATAAAAGAATTTCCACATAAAGAAGTATGTATAATTGAAAGACAATTTACATACAATATTGGTCACTCTATTTACCACTTCAAATCGCAATTTAGTGAAATTCTTAACACAAAAGTAGTCAAACCATTTTAGACAAGGCTATTTCCAAGCCCATTTCTAATGGAGTACTTTGCAAGCCCATTTGACAGGGTTAAGATCTTATTGTGTTGGGCTTGTCTCAATATAATCCAGCCCAATATTAGAAAGATCTGATTGCATTGGGCTGTTTTCATATAACCCAGCCCAATATTGGTTCCACTTACAAAACCCATTGCCACCATAGGCATGATTGTATAGTACCCCACCCCCAACCCCCCTCAACCCAACCCAAAAGAAGAAGAAGCAAATTTAGTAGGACCAGCACTCATGAACAATTATCATACTGCAAAAGAGACAAAAGGAAATGAGACATGTCTCATGAGGCACGTCTGTTGGTTCACGCGAACTCAATAGCTTTTGTATATATATATTAAGAATCTCACTAAATATTTAATTGTGAATTCAACTATTATTATATTAACTTGAAGTCATTGTAAGGACCATAAAATATAAATCTTGAATTTAACTAGTGTTGTACGAAAGAACAATAGTCGTCGTTTTTAAAAAATTAACATTGTGTTATAACCGGCCCGATCGAGCACTCTGTCATAGTAATACTCTGCAGCATTTTGTGTACCAGTAGCTTTATAGCAATGATGCGATTTGTGAAGGTATTAATATTAAAATATAATAGTTAAAAAATACGTGCTACGAAAATGAGCCACTACGGGAAGATAGTTAAGAAAGTCAAAGACAATTTATGGTTGTGGAGCAACAATGTCATCAAGAATGGATGTTAATAAGATTGAATACTATCAAAATCTTTTTATAATATTACCGTTTGTCTTAATATCTTTTGGTTGCTATCGTAAAATATTGTTGTAAAATTAATAGAGTAAAATGAATGGATAGCATGCCTAACTAATTTGAGCAGAATGATTGAATGATCACACTCATAATTGTGATCATAATTAAGCTACAAATTATTATTTTTCTCTCCAACTAAGTCTTGTTTAATAATTTTGAAATTTTCATTTTGTCGGTCCTAATGAAAATTAATGTCAACATCATGATTCATGAGTTGTAAATTGTAGCTCCACAAGACAAGGCTTTGTTAATCGAAAAAATAAAAAAATAAAAAAATGAGATGTGATGCATCAACCAACAAGAAAAGCTATGGGATTAAAAATGGAGACGGACACGAAAAGAGGCGAATCAATGTGCTAATTTTTTTTATGATAAAAGATCACAAACATAAATAAGATTGACTAATTTGACAAAATATAATTTATTCTCCTTACAAACGAAGCATATAGCTAACTTATGAAGCAATAACACAATAACATATTTAGTATAATTTTATAAGTGAAGTTGAAGGAGAATAACGTGCACACAGACCTTATAACTTCTGTGTTGAAATGTAAAAAATTATTTTCGATAAAACCGATTAAAAAAACAAAGCTTATAAAAAATTATCAAGAAGCAATGTGCCAAAAAAAAAGAGCTAAAGGGGTTGTTTGGTAGTGTTAGTAAAGGAAATGTACTCCTATTAATCTTCTTTTTATAAATTATATGATGTTTGATGATTAGTTAAAAGATAAGTTATTTATATATAAAATTATATGATATTTGATTTGATTTGATTTGATTTGTAATTTAAATAGCAGCATAGCTAATGCAATGCATGAGAGAGTTAGTTTATAATCTTATGCTAGATAAAAAAAAGAAGTAGCTAATAATATCGATATTACTAATATCTGCGTAATTTTAACGGGACGAAAAAAGTTAAAAGAGTGAAATGATTTCCACAAAGAGGAAGATGGACCTTTTGTTCCACTCTTCCACCAAGAAAAGGTATGATTGCATAGTGTACCCCTAATTTACCCCCCTACCCCGACCCTGCAGGACCATTACTGATGCACAAGAATCATATTCTAAGCCTAACAATAATACTTCCCCAGTAGCCTCATAGCGTACTGTAATCTTACCCCTTTTTGCTTATCCTCAAAAATATTTCTTACTGATAAAGAGAAAAGTTGAAGCCCTAATTTTGGTAGCAATGTTGGATCCGGCGACTGATTTGGTACCGCCACCTTCTTCTCCTACAATTTCATCTGTTTCTTCGTCTGATCTCGACACTGAGGTAATCGTCATTGCTCTATCGCTTTTGATTTTTTCAAATTGTATAATAATTTTGAGATTTACGTTTTACTCTGCGAACAGTCTACAGGTTCATTTTTCCATGATCGGAGTATAACATTAGGGACACTCATGGGAGTTACATTCCAGGCGATCACCTTCAGAGCTCCGTCGATGACTCAGAACCGTCAGTCGATCGTTGAGAGCTCCGACGGCGAGGGGAGTACTTCTCGGAAGAACAGGAAATCGAAGAAGAGTAGAGTAGCGGCGGTGGAAGAGGAGGAACGACGGCATTGCCGAAGGCGGAGGTGGTGGAGGCTTTGTAGAGATGAGTGCGATTCCAAACCTGCGTCACTAGGAGAGTATTTAGAAGTCGAACGGAGGTTGGGAGACGGAGCATTTGATGGCGGTGCAGCCGCGGAACTTGAAGGTATTGTTATCGATGCTCAGCCAACAAACGGAAGGACGTTATTCGCCGACGGTAGAGTTCTGCCGCCGGTGGAAGTTGAGGAAGAGTCATCGTCAGCGGGAGCTTTGGGGTTGTGTAGATTCTCGGTGGCGTCGCTTTCGGGAATCTGTAGCCGTGGTGCTGGCTGTGTTGGATAAGCATTAAGATGTCATTAAATTTTTGATTCGTCATTAATTAGTGTAAACTTTGTCATTAAATATAAGTGATTAAGAAGATGCCTGAACGCAAAGAATCAGAAAAAGCATACAGTAAATCATCCTTTATTAGTCACTCTCTGTTTATTCTCATTATTTTTATCGTCATGATGTTTATTTGGATTTATTTATTTATTCTATTAAGTGAAGGCAAGTTTCTGACCCTAGTAATTGTCAGGATGTGAGAAACTCAGTAAGTGGGCTAAAGAAAGAAAAAGAAAAAATATGATAAATTACGACTTACATTCTATTCATATTTTATTAATTCTCACTGTAATTTAAAATAAGACATATTATATCACTAATTAATAATTTCATAGATTATAAAGTTAGTTATACTTAGATGCATGAATCTTTGTTGTCACATATTCTCTTAAATATAGATAGAGATGCATACAAGAGAAACATTGTATTCAAATACATGTGAATTACGCTAAATATGATAGGATAGGAAGTTGGTGTATCTTAGATACAAGCGAATCTATTTGAATACAATATATCTAGAACAAATTACACTCATGTATCCGAGATATATATATGAGGAACCGAAATCTAGCACGAATGATAATTTTGATTAGGCTCTAAATTAATAGAATTTGCGTAGTTTGTCCAAAATCTCATTTGTAACTTTTTTTCACATGGTATATTGTTCATTTAACGTTGGAGTAATTTCCACAATTGTATGCTATTTTATAATTGAAGAAATGCACTTTAGTGGTTATAAGTCACGCGCATAATAAACATCAATGTCTCAAACAGCAAGCAAATTGTGTTGCTGCAAAAGCTTTCAAAAAGTTGAATTTTTAAGCTGTATGCTAAAATCTGACCTAAATCAATTCCGGCGAAACCATTATATACATTAATAGACGAATTGAGACGGGGTTAAAAATTTAAATTAATAAATTATTATAAATAATAATAATATTTATTTATTTATTTATTAAGAACTCATAGCTAAAAAGTCGACTCCCCTAGACCCTATCTATATATACGAAACTTTACCTCAAAGACAAAATTATAAATACGGTAGGATAAAAGTTAATTGAGTTAAAAAAATAGTACAACCTATATAATCAATTATTTTCAGTTGCGCATTGGATGCCGCAAATGATAAGATTCTCTCAAGTATCTTTTGGCTTACCCAATCTTTGAGTCTAAAATTATCTTTTATTCCCTAATAATTCCATCAGATCACATCAAGATTTTGTTCTGGGAAAATTACAAAAAATGAAGACAAAAGAGAATGAATTTTAGGTACCTCGTTTCTGTTTCTGTTTCAATATGCTCATGAAAACTTTGACCGAGACTAGTCACATGTATTGTTCGTGGCTTTGAGAAAGGAACAATACATGTTTTCATGGGCTTAGTACTCAACCCACACACGTTTCTTCCAATTTTTCAAATTGATGTCATTTCACGTTGGGTATAAGGAGGGTAGTGTGTATACAATTTTATTCATATCTTGTGAAAATAGAAATGTTAGAGGTTGACGGGTCGTGGATTAGTAATACATGATGTATTTTTTTTTATCAAGTGCTTGATTTATTACTTCCCACATAATCTTGTGTTTGAATCAAAACTCTACAAAAAAAATAAAAAAAATTCAATTATATCCTTGAATTATTATGAGATTTTCTATTTCAGGTAATTGGGTGAAGATAGATAATTGCAAGATAATATTATTTTTTATGGCATTCTAACTAGCTAAGAGAAGAATAATTTTGTTGTCATGTTTGCTATTCTTTCTCACTTGAATTATTTGAGGGTAAATAATTTTTTATCTCAATAAATTGATCTATCACAAAACCTCAATTTTCAATTTATAAAGATAGATCATCTACTTTTATAATCGAAAAGATAGTAAACAATAGTAAAATCGAATAAGCCATCTATATTTACACATAAGATTGCAAATTGTAATTTTATTATGTATGCAATTTTATAAAATTTTCAAAATACAAATAATTAGAAAATCACATATATATCAACAAATAATACATTCAATAAAGATCACAAACGCCACGTGGTGATATATTTGTCTTTTCAATTAGTAAATGTTAACAACTCAGATTTTAAATATTATAGTGATTTGTATTGGGTTTATTTCACTATGTGCTTGGCCCCAAATTTTCTCAAAAATATGATTTACACCCATAAATTCTAAAAATTATTAAAAATATCCATAAATTTATACTATCATTTTATAATGAATATTTTACGTAAAAAAACAACCTTATTAAATAATTGATAACAATCAACAATAACAAAATAACAACATAGGCAAGACAATATATTAATCACATACTCAAACTTATCACTGATTCAATTATAATAATAACTCATCAAACACAAATTGTTCCTTTTCTTGATTTTATCACTCAAATTAGAACTCAAGTTTTTCGGAGGCGATAGTAACAAATATTAGTTGAAATTAATAAATAATGGATATTTATATTCTGAATAAGCTATATGTATATCATGTCATGTTATTTCATGTATATGCAATTGATGCCATTTCACATGATCAGCTCCAATATTCATGTGAAACCTGTTGTTTTCTGCCTTCCTCGGACTAGTCATTAATGAATAAATGTCAGGTAATTTTTATTGATTTTATAAATAGAACATTTCATTTTTCAAGATACGATTTAAACGAGGTCAATGCCGTATTAAGAAGTAGCAGTACTGAAAAACCAATCACATTCTTTTTCTTTAATCACAATTCACATGTTATGATAAGTGGGTTTATATAGTTAAAATATGTAAAACAAAAATTTGAAGACTAATAAAAGAAGAAGTAATTTCATTTTTTATTCAATGTCATAGTTGTACCTTGATAGATGATAAGCATCCGTCACTTAAGTAATTTACTTTCAATATTAAAATTGTTAGTTTGAATTAGCAATTAATTAAAAAGACGATAGCTCCTTAGAGGAAGGGTAAAAAAACACTTTTCTAATATAAAGTTTAGTAAATTATTTATGATTTTTTAGTTTGAATAATTAAGACATGGTATTTCTTAATTTTAATTATTTTATTATTAATTATAGTTATATTTCAATGTATTTAAAAAAAAATTAAATTTATTGTATTAAAAAAATGATATAATTAAGTTATTATTTTATTAATTATTTCTTAATCAAAAAGTATGTGAAGACGACGGAAGTATTGTTTACTTAATTTTGAAGTGCTTAAAAAATGAACAATTTGAAAAAATATTGACGTGTAAGGATACTTGCTTCGTATATTCTTTTTCTTTTAATATAATAAAAATAAATCCTTATCAAACAAGAAACGTATTCCAAGTTGACTATATATAAGATTAGAGTCGGATAGAATTGAAAGAGTTGTCCGAATTTTTTTTCGGTAAAAAATTACATAAAATTAATTTTCTTGTACATATAATAGATATTAAACTCTCTTCAACTTTTTCTTATGTTTAATATTTTCATATTTTGAATTTATTCATAAAAATTCAAAATACGTCACCACATGTTATTAAAAAAAGACTTTTTATATTTTTTTCAATTACATAAAATATCAAGTTACGGTACTATATTTGGTAGTAGATCACAATAATGAATAACAACTTCATATCTAATCATTCTGCCAACATAAAAATAAAAAAAAGTTAATAATTTTTTTTATATTCCATTTAAGACATACTACATTAGTCATCAAAAGTACTATCCTCGAGTCTCATTCAAAGCAAGTGAATCCAAATAAATGTAGAAGCTTATTATTTATATAAGTCGTTTATTGTTATACAATTTTTTTAATTATTCAATAAATACTAAATCGACTAATTTGAGTAAAGCAATTCATCCATTGCATCAGTCGATGATAAATCAATAACAATAATAACACAATGTTTGCTATAAATTTACAAATAATATAACATTACCTTCTAACAATATTTTTGATGTAAGCGATTGATGACATGGTATAATATTTTCAATTTTAACTATTGTAATAAAGTTTGTGAGCCCATGACACGTGGGCATCAATATTTGAAATATTCAACCTATACAAAGTTTGACAAAATCGGCAAGAAATTTACACTTATTGAAGTGATGTGACATGAAATTTAAATAGATTAATAGCTTAAATGAACTATTAATATGGATCGTAGTACAGTTGTAGGATTGGTTCTTTCTTTATCACATCTTTCAGGTTGGAATTTTGAGTATATATATATATGAAAAAAATCAAGTTTAGAGCGTTACTACAAAAAAGCTATACAATGCTTAATTTAAATTTAATCAAAATTTTAATATAGACTTCGGACATCAGAAAAAAAATAAAAGAATGGACTGGGGATATATCCAATAAACGCGTCGTGGTCCCACCCAGACACGCCACGTGTCTACCAGCAAATTGCTTGTCTAACTCCACCAAGTAACCGGTCTAAACCCAATCATTAACCCAAAACCGGATCCCTTTCGTCATTCTTTCTTAGAGACTTGAACAGCCATGGCCGTTTCTCTCCCTTCGATTCCTCCAAAACCTCCGTTTCTGTCCTTAATTTGAAACGCTCAAATTACAACCGGAACCCTAATTTCTACGATGGTGCTTGTTACCGGAGATAGATACTTAGATTCACTTGTGAAATTCGTGGAGAACAATGTAGAGTCATTGATCGAAGGGACCTTGGTGTTGAAATTGAATCCAATTGGGCTTCACTACGTGCACTCTAGGCTTGAATCCTTGTCGGAGCTTGAGAGTCTTATTTCAGGTGCACCTGTAGATTATTTGCGTGCATATGTATCTGATTTGGGTGACCATCGTGCGCTTGAGCGGCTTCGACGGATTCTTCGTCTCCTTGCGTCGCTCAAGGTGGTATCTGTGCTTCCTCCTCCTGGAAGGGATCCTACGCCGTTGTCGCTTTTGCCTTTTGGTAGACTCAAGGTTTTGGAGCTTAGAGGATGTGATCTGTCAACCTCCGCTGCTAGAGGACTTTTGGAATTAAGGCATACCTTGGAAAAGTTGATATGTCATAATTCTACAGTGAGTTTGTAGTTTGCATGTGAATTACAAGTGCTATTGCTTTTTGGCTCTTCGTTTATTCTGTGATTGATTGTTTCAGGATGCTCTTAAGCATGTATTTGCAAGTAGAATTGCTGATATAAGAAATTCTCCGCACTGGAATCGGTTATCGTTTATATCATGTGCCTGCAATGGCTTGGTTCTGATGGACGAGTCCTTGCAACTTCTTCCTGCTGTTGAGACTCTTGATTTGAGCAGAAACAAGTTTGCCAAGGTGGATAATCTGCGGAAGTGCACCAAATTGAAGCACCTGGATCTTGGGTTCAACCACCTGAGAAACATTGTTTCCTTTAGTGGGGTAAATATGCATATTTATTTACTGTCTGTTAAAAAGAACAATATTTGCTATGAGTATCGAAAGAACTTCATATCTTGTCGCTGATTACTATCATACAACTTCATAAGTTTGGGAATTGTGCTTGACCAAGCCACAAATCAAACAGAATCTCTGTAAAGCATATCAAGTGCTATGGTTCATACGATTGGCAGGTCAATAGATTCATAGCCTCTCAAGTCTCAAGCATATTCATGCGCAGACTGGTATTGAGGATCAGTACAAAAGATTTAAGAAATTTTGAGCAGTTATGAATACTGTGCCACTGTTAATTGTACACGATTTAGTGAAAATGCTTTCTTGTCAAGTATCTGATTAATAACTGGAAACTCGCTGCTCCTCCTTTATGGAGTGAAGAACAAGGAAAGGGGAAAATGCCTTAACTAAATCAGATTGTGTCCAATTACTATTTACTTAAAAACATTATATTGGTGATGTCAGGACAGCTTGTGCATACCTCAACTATTCCATTGGGTACATGCTATCTCACAACCAATACTATTTACTTAAGCATGTGATGAAACATGTAGTAAATCACTTGAGTGTAGTCTCAGAGATTTTCCTTCCAACTTGGTCTTATAACCATTTGCTAGGAAAGTAACCCTATCAAAAAAATTAAAAAATTTGGAAGGTTTGAAATTGAATTCATACGAGCCAAAGGAATACTCAATTATAAATTGCTGTCTTATGAAAAGCTCTCATGAAATAGAATTTATCCAGTGCTAATTCTGCACTTCGGATAAATGTGCCATAATTTTAAATATTTAGTTGTTCCAGCACTTGTCTTTCTGTTGGGTGAAGTTGACTTGAGCATGAAGTACATGGGACAATGCTTATCAACATGTTGGTTTATGGAGGTTTGTCACTGCAGGTCTCATGTCATATTGTTAAGCTTGTTCTGAGGAACAATGCTCTCACAACTTTGCGTGGAATTGAAAATTTGAAGTCACTTCAGGGGATTGATGTTTCGTACAATATAATCTCCAACCTCTTAGAGATGGAAATTCTTGTTGGTCTGTCATCTCTTCAAAGCTTGTGGCTTGAGGGGAATCCTCTATGCTACTCTCGTTGGTATAGAGCTCAAGTCTTCAGTTTCTTTCCTAGTCCAGAGAAGGTAAGTTATATCTTTGAAATCTGTATCACTTGTCTGTTTCTTTCTATTTAATTAGATTTTCTTTTTGTCCATCCTCTGCTGCAGAGGTTGCCTGAGGAATGTGCCTCTTCATCTAACCTTTTAATCTCTGGACTTAACCATTTTTCTCTTCCATGATTGCACACTCCAGATGGAGCTTGATGAAAAGAAAATCTGTAGAAGTGAGTCATGGCAGCGGCAGATTATCATTGCCAGTAGGCAAAAACGGCCTGCTAGCTTTGGATTTTATTCACCAGCAAGAGGTGGGGCCAAACTAGAAGGAAGTATTAATACAAAAAGGGTCAGTAACTCCTTAGGTGCTCATTTTAATTTTCTCTTTTACAAGCGTTGACAGTTCTGTGCTCATCTTGATATGCCTATTGCAGAAGAGGCTCTCACGTGTGGTTAGTATTGAGACTGAAGAACAGAACACTTCCATTTGCTCCGATATAGAATCTGTGTCTGTTGATATCGACAATCAAAGCAAGGAGGAGAATGCCCTTTCTGATGAGGAAGCTGAAATAGTTGAGTTGATGAACCGAATTGAAAATATGAAGAAGGAAAGATCTGATGAATGGCTGCAGGAGTTCAAAGATTGGATAAATGACTCTTCCGACAATTTTATTGGAGTTGCTAGAGGCAAAGGGGCTGTTTCCAGTAACCACAGAGATGATGAAGTTAAGAATCAGACTAGAAATAAACAGCAAGGTGAGACCTCAAAATATGTATCCGACTCAATGCTGGCTTCTGGAGATGACAGCAGCACAAATATACTAGAATCTGACAACTCATTTGCAGAGACGTCCACTAATATCAGTATGTTTCATTACCCCAACCAAATTGGTGAAGCAGCTTCCATATTTCCTCGCAATCACACAGGAAACTCCATTCAGATTACTAGAAGTCGACGTCAGGATAATTTTACCCCTCTAAATAATGAAGTGCTTCTACAGCCAAATACGATGTTCCCTCAGTCTGAATCCTTCTCAACCCGAAGGGGTCTTAAAATGAGTGCTAAAATCAATATTCCACCCGCTACTGATGCTGATAATATTTTGGATTCTCGATCATCCTTGGCTAGCACAGGATCACCTCCTCACTACAAGGAGGACATTCTGCACAGACGCCAAAACTTGGAAGAAGAACTCCTGCAGATGTCTGCTGACTCCTTCTCAGTTGCATCTTCTGATAGTGATACAAGCTGTAGTGATGATGATTGTCCTGATTTGACCTCAATGCATCTGGTTGATAAGTCTCTTATCGACAATGTCTCAGAAATGAGTGTGGAAAGCCGCTCACCCGTGCTTCTGTCCATGGATGTATGCCATGAATTGTATCCGATAAAAATAAATTGTAGATTCCCAGCACGTTTATTAGGCACTGAGGGAACCTCTAATTGCACGGTGGTCAGAGAATCAGGCACTTCCTCCCAGCAAGGGCATTTTTCTACTGACAATATAAGTGTAGAAAGTGTACAAGTTGTGAAGCAGGATGCTGATTGGTTGGAAAAGAAAAAACGTCGTAGGAAACCTGCAAGGAGAATAATCTCATTGTGTGAGGAACATAAAGAAGCAGAACCTAAAAAATCAAATGTGGATACAAATGGTTTTCAAGACAGGGTGGTTGGAATATTTAGCCAAAGTGAGATGAGAAAATCCCTTGATAGTTGTGGGGCTGAGGAGCTAATTAAGAATTACTTTAACAACAAAGCTGCTGATTCTGGAATTGATGAATCTTGTCAGAGATACATTTTATGCAACTGTTTGCTTGAGGACTCTCAGTTCAGTGAAAGGTAGATGTACCATTCCCGAAATCTTTAATTAGATGGAAAAAAGTTTTGTGCAGGGCGGACATTTTTATTTTCTACTATGTGCGCTGCTGATAAATGGTATGAGTTTGTCAGTTACATGTTGGCAATTGTGGGTGTCAATCATGAGATTTCATTATAGTCACCTTTCTTTTTTGCTCAAGGATATTTTAGTTTGCTCTCTGAATTCTTGTGTTCAAATAATCAGCCTGCATACTTACTTATCGTACTCCTTGAGATTGTATTGACATATTAACCCAAGTTTGAACTCCTAGTAGCTACCACTGCTCAAAAAACCTTTATTTTCAGTTGTCACTCCCTCGCCAAAACATGCTTAGCTATCTCATTGCATTGGGAAGTGATATTTGGCTTGGAGAGGTGGGGTTCATGGCATCTTTAAAAGTCTGGAGGATATCTTGGGTTTTCAGGACAAGTCAGGGGTTACAAAAACTGGTGAACTTCATATGGGTGTTCAAGTCTGTCTTGTATGCTAGCAAAAGGGATAAATGAAATTCTTTGACTCATGTTTAAGGTCAAATAGACTTTTATTAATTTATGTCAAGGAGGGAAAAACTTCGATAGGTTTATGATTGAGGACTAGTTTGATTAGTTCTTTTAATTGGTCCAAGTGGAAAGGAGATCAATGCTAAAAAATTTGCAACTTGAATTTATAAAAAAATAAATTGCAGCCTTTTGGCACCATATTGATGCACATCTTAAGTGAAATGATTCTTTGATTCATCAGCAAAAGAAATGGTCTACATGGAAAGAGCTCTCTAATGTGTGTCCTGCATTGGAAAAAAAACTAGATGGTGATGGATCTGTGGATATGGCATGAGGAAATTACATGTCTTTTGAACCATGCAAGACGATAATAGTATCTCAAGTATGAGTGTGTCTATACTAAATATTATGGCATGCCTCGATAGGATATTCAGATGTTTTCTGCCAAGTATTACGAGTTTCCTAAGCATTGACTTGCCATTTCTTTTCTGAGTCTTTCGATTGCCTGCTTTATTTTCCGTGCGATGTCCAAGAACATTAACTCTAGTTTTGCTAAAACATATCGTATGTCTGGATTATATCATCTAGGAATTGTTTCTACTTCTTATAGTTTATTTTGATGGGAACTAACGTGCTTTTACTTTTCTGAGCTGTAGTCATTTAAGTTACTGTTTTCTTCCACTATTATTTACTTTAATCCTATTGAATTTACAGTGAGGTAGCTGTAACCTTGAGCAGTGAGCATAAGTTACATGTGCTACTCCTTGAAAACTCATGTGATGGGTCAGGTTAGCTTTACTGTGGTATGAACATTTTGCAAGATGTGAAGTTTTTTTTCTTGTTTGTTTACTACTTTAGAGACAATGAAATGATGCTGCATGCTTACAAACACTATTTGTATGTTGGAATTTAGCAGGTTCAAGATTAAGATTGGTTGGCTGTCATGGTACACAACAGATGAGAGAGATTTTTGTGGGTTTGGGACTTCAGATTGTAAGGTTTGTGGGTTCTGTGTCACTTCCATTGGTTTGCATGCCTTTTACTTTTCTGAAGATCTTATTCTCTTCCATCCTTTTTCAACTAGAGTGTGCTTTGAACGGGACACAACCTACCTCTTCGTGACCAGAAATATAGACGTATCCAGAGAACTATTATCAATATTAGGGTTTACTGATTCATATGTGATGGAAAATAACTGTTCTCTGCGAAGGTGATCTACCTTGGCTCTGCACGTCTAAATTGGTTTTGTGGGAAAACATTGAGTACTATGTTTCTACTTTGATTACCATTTCCTCATGTGCTGGTTTTCCAAATTGATGACAGTTTGGAGAAGGTTCAGGCAGATCTGTTCGAAAGACATGTCTGTGGAGGTTTGAAGATGAGCATTCTTCAGTATTCAATGGTGATGTTCTGGTGCAACAATTCGAAAGGTATTTCTAGTTGTTCTTGCGGTCTTCTATATGATTCATCCTTATACTTATGTAGTTGAACATGGACATAGCGGTGTCTTCATAGCTTCATTGCTGATGTCAAGAAAAAGTGAATAGCTGTATTTGTCCTATGAGTATGTTACGAACTTGTATGTTGCCAGTTTCAAAAATAAAAGTCCTCATTGAAATGTTGCTGCTTCTGTTAAGCAAAGCTAAATGTTTTTAGTTGGAGTAGAGCATTGTAGGTGTAAAGAAAGGGTGGCATATTTGCGACCATTTCCTTTTTGCAATAACTTTTCCTTTTCTCAATAAATTCAGCTGCTTCTATTTTATCCAAGGAAGTTTCTAGTTTATTGACAAAGCAAAGAAGATTGCAGCAAATGGCACCAACATGAAACAAAAGGAGTGATGTCAGTGATATGAAAACATAGAACTTAGATAGCTAGACAGAAATAATCTGTTATTTAGCTTAACAGATTATCTAGGCTGACTCCTTGCCTAAAGAACAGCAATGAAAAAGAGAAAAAAAAACACTTTTTGCCCCAACATGGCGCATCTATTTTTGCCAGCATCATCATTGTCATTAGTCTCTCCTTCTGCTGCTTTTTTGGTTTCTTGTTTTCCTTTTTTTTTTGGGGGGGGGTGAGGTGGTCAAGGAGAGTTTGTAGTTTTTTGACAAAGAGAACAGTTGTCCAGCTGTCCTACAATGGGTACATTATTACTGTTTGTCAGAATTGTCCAACTTTGTTAGGTTGATAAAACACCTCAGTTGTGAATTTCCTGTTAGGTGTTGGTTGATTAATGAAACTTCTTTATAATTGACAGAGGATTCATGGATGGGGAGATCACTATTTGTGCTTGGGAGGCATCTACTTCTGTGCATGGAAGATGTAATCCTGCTTGGTTCCCTTTCTGAGAGTGCATCTTGCTCCTCCTATTTCTCGTTGGACTCTTGTTGTTCCATTGTCAGCATGTCAGAAGTGGTAATAATATTGTTTTTGAGCATTTGTTTCTTATCAATCTAGTATCATGTTTTTCTTTTCAATAAATCAATCTAGCAACATCTTATACATGGTAACGTCAATAGTGTTCACCTCTTGGTTGATGAACTATTTGTACATCGTTATCATTTGTCTTTTCATATGGTTCACCTTTCCTTCAGGTCATTTGGTATCAAGTGTAACTCAGTGTTGCTGCCGTGCTTGTGCACACAGATTTTTGTGTCAATGCAATTGATCCTGCTGCCTAAATATAGAAAAAGAATCTTTCGGAATATGAAAAACCAT
>JAJOOS010002747.1:0-31667 GCA_029582725.1 Solanum chiquidenum | reverse complement strand
TCCACTTTTATTTGTCATGTTGCGCTTTTCGAAAGTCAATTTGACTAATTTTTAAAGTTAAATTAGATTACGTTAATTTAATATTTTTTTTAAAAAAAATAGATATTCAAAAACTATACGAAAAGTACTATAAATTGCAATTTTTTGCATATCAATATGATGAAAATATACATCGTAAAATGTTGGTCAAAGTTCTTATAGTTTGACTCTAAAAAAGGAAACCATGACAATTAATTGTGGACGGAGGGAGTACAAGTGATTTTACTCCTCTTGTATTTTCCTTCGTTGAATTCCTTCTTTCGGTCGTTACCTGGTGGCCGGCAGTAGTACCAACAGGTAATCAACATGTTCACCATCAGCAGTACCAAGAAAACCAATTCAAAATTACACCAAGAAAATCAGTAATACAATAAACATGCAGTCAACATTCTCACCAAATTAATTACCAAAACATATATTATCACTAAATATATTTGTATTTCGATTGTCAAAACTCTAAAAAAATGAATTAATTAAAAAATATATGAACACGGATTTGGTGAATAACAAAAACATATATTACACCATTAATTAAATAAATAAACGACTCATAATAGCTAAAACGCAATTTTAAATATGGTGTTTACTTACACCATATACACCATAGTTATGTACCAACAATTAATCAACATGTTCACCAGCAATAGTACCAAGAAAATCAATTCTGAATGACACCAAGAATATTAGCAATACAAATATATTTGTACTCCGATTGTCAAAATCATAAAAAAAAAACCAAAGAATTAATAAAAAAATATATGAACATGGATTTGGTGAATAACAACAACATATATTACACCATTAATAAAATAAATAAATGACTCATAATAGCTAAAACGCAATTTTAAATCTGTGTTTACACCATATACACCATAGTTATGTACCAACAGGTAATCAACATGTTTACCATCATTAGTACCAAGAAAACCAATTCCAAATGACACAAAGAAAATCAGTAGTACAACTAACATGCAGTCCAACATTTGATAATTAAAAAACGTTCACTTTCACCAAAACAAATATCAAAACATATAATATCACTAAATATATTTGTATTCCGATTATCATAACCCTAAAAAAATCAAAGAATTAATAAAAAAAATATGAACATGAAACTGGTTTATAACATAAACAACATATATTACACCATTAATTAAATGAATAAACGACTCATAGTACTCACAACGAACCATCAAGTTTTCAATATATTTTGCAACGTTATTTTGTTCATTGTAATACAAAATCAAATACCAATCATAGTACTCACAACGTAACCATCAACTTTTCAATTTCAAAAAAGAATTAAAAAAGTAATATCAATCAAATATTGAATTATCACTAATACCCGATGCGTCCCAATGTCCTTTATGGTAAATTAAGATTGAATAATTGTTGGTATTCATGATTGAAGTGGACCAGAAATGAACAGAAAGAGATTTCTATTTTTGTTAAGAAACCTTTTGGTGATAGGAGAAAATATTTATAACCAATTTGAGCAAATCATGAAAGGTAAAAGATTTGAGAAATATTGGGAAATCGTGGGCCATTAAACAGCCTTTTTTTTTTTTTTACTTTTTTACCTTTTTTTAATAGTAAAACACAACTTTGAAAAAAAAATATTGCTATACAATGGTAATTAAGGTACTTAACTTGTATAGTTAAGTTTTTTACCCAATAAAATAAAGAATATCCAAAAAGGTATAACCATGAACCTCACCTCTCTCATTTTAAGTGAAGACACCATTGTAGAAGGGATTTTAGAATAATGGGTTGATCTATGGTAAACAAGTAGCTTTCGTAGTTAATGCGAAGTAGGAGAAATTAATTTTGTAAGCCACTTACAAATTGTTTTTAGTTGTCATCATTTTTACACATGAGATCTAAAAACTTTTTTTTTTTTCTGTTCATTTTTGGAGAAGTGTGAGTACTTATCCCTCTAAAATTTATATACTAAAGATCAACATGTTTTGTCGATACTTTTTCCCTAATCCACATGACCGATCTATTTCGTAGGGTTATAATTCGAATAAACATGTTCTCAAAAAGTTATTTTTTGGTCATATGTTCTCAAAAA
Source organism: Solanum chiquidenum (assembly GCA_029582725.1). Lineage (NCBI taxonomy): Eukaryota > Viridiplantae > Streptophyta > Magnoliopsida > Solanales > Solanaceae > Solanum > Solanum chiquidenum. The sequence goes on along the minus strand of JAJOOS010002747.1, from coordinate 29,554 downwards.
AAAGTAAAGAAGAAATACTAGGTACTAAAGAAATAAAGACGATATGCTAGTTCCTATAATGGTTGTCATTTCATTTTGAACTGTCAGCCCAAAAGATGATTATATAACTTAAGTACTTCAATTTCAAAGTGTGGCGGTTGCCCATAAATTGCTTTAGTGCGCACTTAATCTGATTCAACTAACTACCAAAAATTGGAGGAATCAATGCAAAAAAAAGTGTGTTTGGTCCTCAACTGAAATGCATAAGCTGAGCCTTTAATACAACTACAGTGATCAACTTCAAATGATGGCGGCTGTGTTACAAAAGCACAACACTAGTCACCTGCCTCAACCTGGTTAAAATCTATCACCATGTCAGTATAAGGTTCCCCAGGACCAGAAGAGCTCAAAACAGAGCTAACCGATTATTTCTCATGTTTTCTAAGAAAGAATGCACTGCAAATTCTCTAAATGCCGAGAGCTAATAACAATGCACACATCTGAAAGAGTTATAGAGTTCGGGCTTTACCATAAAACCACAGATGTAAGCAAAATCTGCCATCCTGGAGATACTTTTATCAATTGGTGGCAACTTCTAATAAATCCTGCCAAGAGGTAAGTTTTTCCCTGGGTTTGTTTTTCAGACTACCTCTTCTTTTCTCTTCACTGTCTATCTTTTCCCAGCCATCAAATGGAACAATTTTGACATTCCTGCTATCTAGCAATTGGAGGAGGCCCTCCCTTCCGGGCTTTGATAAGCCAGATCTTGATGTTACCACTCCTCTCTCAACATCTTCTGATATGCTAGCGACCTGCTATGTCTCATGATTAGCAAAGATAACTATATAATATTCTAGAATGCAAATTCCTTGGTCATGATGAGGGGGATAGTAAAGCATCAGGTTGTGATTGATATGCACTTACAGTTTCTTCAGCACAGTAAAGATTTGTAGCAATTATCCCAGTTGGTCCTCTCTTCAACCACCCACATACATACAAGCCTTTCTCGACTTGTGCATCTTCAGAAGCTTCACTTAACACACGTCCCCGAACATTTGGAACAATACCTGGAATAGCAGGTCCAGATCATTTAAATTTGCAAGAGTGATGGATCACACTGCAATCAAAGCTTTCATGCAATTGATGTGAAAGATGAAAACACCTTTCCACAGGATGGGATAAAAAATGGAATCAAAACCACTAATGTGAATGGAAGTATTTGAAATCACTAATAGAAAAAACAAATGATGAATTGACAACTTGAAATTATAGAGAGATCTATTTAAGTGAAGAGCTTTAAGAACAACCAACATGTTTGTCATGATTTATAGCTTTCATCACATACCTTTACGGTGATCAAAAGGCAAGCCATCAACAGGTATCGACTTGTAACCAACACTCTTCAATACCAGCCTACAAACAAGAGCAGTACAACACATCAACATTCAGTACAGAGATAGGTTTAGCTGCAAATAAAGAAGGAATTAAAAAGGGTTTTCCTACACCACTGCAATATGAAATAAAATCTAGAACGGAAGCAGTTTCTTACATGTTATATGACACTTGGTAGAAGGAAGAAAAGATTTTAAATGCAGGGAAACAAAGAAAACTAAAGCAGTGTACCCGCATTCCATTTCTTCAAAAAGTCCAGTACCAACTGCAATTTGTTTCCCAGAGCCAACATCTTCTGGAGGAAGAAAAAGTTCAGAGTTAGAAGAAGTTCTCTCATGAACAAGATCTTCAACATGCACATTTATAAAATATAACTCTGACATAATGCAGACACTATGTGAAGTCTTTCACATCTTTTGGAGCGAACTATACGCACACACAAAACATTAAAGGGTTATTCGGTTTTCACACAAGTATTGTAGATTATAGTATATGTACCAACTACCAACTTGCACAGACCTGGACCAATCCATCAGGCAGCATGCGACAACCCACAAAGACGTAACCTGCTCACCAAAGCTGAAGGATTTGGCTAATAATGAATGTTATAACTAGGAAATAGACCTGGAATCTCCAAGTATTTACTCTTTCTTATGCCTCAACCACTCAGTCACCCGTTATTATACAGAAATGGCAATAATGGAAAAGGCCTTCGGATTAATTAGTGCATACACATTTCTTATCTGACATTTGGTTAGTTACATAAAAAACTGAATTTACATTGTATAAGGATATGTTTTATCTGAAATTGGATGGAAATATGTTATATTAATTACCTTGGCCTATATCTCACGTCTATTGTGATCTGTGACGGAGGCATTCTCCAACTGAAAACTTAGAAATAGGAAGAGAAATCAGTGAACCTAAGATGTTTCCCCCTAGAAATCATGCGGGTCCTGTGGAAGGAAGAAAATAAGAGAGCTTCTGGTGGGATAGATAATTCTTATGTACATTTGAGGAATAGACACTCATTTCTAGTTTCATTTTACTCTTCCATGAGGTGGATATGTACAGATGATCAGGAACCGTCCGTGGAGGATCAGATTACGTAGTAAAGTCGCCACATTTTGGTATGCCGCTTGGCGGTTGTATATGGAAGATTTGCCATTATTAACAAAATTATTTAATGCATTACGTTAATGTAATAAGGCGCAAAAGTACTTTAATCATATTATATGCTCTTATCCACGTGTTGCTATACACTTACTCTTATTGCACATTCTATCTCAACAGAATAATATAGAAACACTACAATAAAAAATGTGCACACAAGCATACACTCAGTCAAATACATGACTTGCACAAACACATACATGCACACCTAACAAAACATAAATCCTCATCAAACAATCCTCTTTTGTATATGTGTTTTGTTGTGAGATTCCCCCATCATATCAATAAAATCTTAACAACATCAAACGTCCTCGCTAGACAATGTCAACTCCATGCTAAAATGATTAAATAGAAAAAATGGTAAAAGCAGAAAATTCTATTGAAGAACATTATACCCAAAAAAACAAAAAAAGTGCAAGGAATTTTATAAGCATACAGTTCTCTCACAGTTTACCTTTAAGAATTGTCCTCTCCACCCGCAAACCAGCAACATGACCACTTCTACAATCTGATTCCAGGAACCTGTCTGGTTTCCTGAAGAAAACAAAGTGCAGTTCTTTTTGACCTGGATTGCATACGGAAGTTGCAGGAGTGGCTGCCTTAGAGAGCAGTTCATGAATTCTCCTTTTAATCCGGTTATTCTTTAGTTCTTCCTTTGCATACAAAAAAAACGAACAGAATACTCAACTTGGGGATACCAAAGTTATGTATAACAATAGTGCATAGAAGCAATGTGAAATTCGTGGAGAAAAGTGCATCAATCCCTCTTTAGCTTAAGTGGTGTTAGATTCAAAGAATTGAAGAATAGCTTTTGGTTGGAACACAGATTTTGCAAAAACTGTTTTCAAATTTTCAAAGCAAATTCCACCTTAGAAAGTTACGCATTTTGATCTTGCACCTTTTTTCTTCTTCCAAGGCATTATAGTCCTTCAACCTTTTGAAGAGTAGCAACTGTTTTTTATGCAAAATATAGTAACAATTTTAGCATACAGGATACAATATCCAATGAGAAACACATAACAACCAACTTACAAGTTACATGATAAAATATAATGAAAATCACATTTCATCCACCTTTGCCTACAATCAGAACAATTGTTTGATGACTACTTTTTCAGTTAATTTCTAGGGATGTGCAATGCCTCTGTTTTGAAGTATCCAAACATTCAAATTGAAAACGTGAGGAAACTAGGGGAAACGTGAGGTTAAACTTGCCAAATAATATATACTCCCTTTGTTTCAATTTGTTTTGTCTTAGTCCAACAGGCGTAGAGTTTAAGAAAGTCAGAAGACTTTTGATCTTGTGATTTAAAACTAAAGAAATGTATAAGGTACCAAAATGTCCTTTAATCTTGTGGCCTTAAATATGTCATGTTGGATGTGGGAATTAAGGAGATGTCAAATTGGGAAAGAGGCATTTCTTTTTAAAATAAACTAAAAGGAGAAAAAACGAACAAATTAAAATGGAGGAAGTAAGAAGACAACTACTCACACCATCTAGGACCCCAAGTCTCTAACACATCCAATCAGCTTTTCAACAAGATAGGCTTCACTTTTCTTAAGAGGATCCAGCATGGCACATTACCCTCATTCTTGCACTTTATTTACTTATCTTTTACTTTCTTCATTTGAAAAGACAAGTCAGACAGAAACACTAACCGATCAAATTCAAACTTACCATTGTAGTTTATGAACCATTAGGTCTTTTTCTCTTAATCATATGGTTGTATCCCCATCTCTTTTCTTTCTTCTTTTACATGGTAGTTGAAGCTAAAAGGAGAAGCAAGTTTAATCTTTCAAAAGATCAAAGGATTTATCTAAAGAAAAGCAGTGGAAGCAATTATGCTACAAAAGAGTAAAGTTTAAGGGTACATCAGTTTCTTAGGAGCCTTAACCAGTTATATAGATAGCAGGCATACCTCATCTGCTGGGGTTTTACTTAAATCTGCTTGCCGAATTTCAATGGATAGGTCCTTGATACCTGAAGCAACATAAATTTCATTAACAACCCAATTACTGGCGCAAATAATATCTGGCTTTAATTATCTTGCGATTGTAAAGTTAAATGAATAGCTTGTTGAATGAAAGTGGGAGGAGTTGGAACCAGCAATCTTAGAACAAAATAACCACGAACTCACGTAGAACTTCACGCAGTTCTTTCGCCGTGAAGGCTGCTTGTGCTGCTCCACGTCTTCCAACCAAATACACTTTTCTGATAATATTCAAGCATAAGCGTCATCATTTAATTACAAAATGTTTTTTTTTGGTACATATTTAACTACAACATATGATGACAATTAAATTGAAAAAGACCCCAAAAAAAAACAGAAGGCAAAAGGCAAACCTAATGGAGCTCTCACTTAAAGCTGCCAAAGCATGGCAGGAGATATCAGTTGTTGCCAATTCACTAGTTGGTCGTAAAAGGATACGCGCCACATCAAGAGCTACATTTCCCTTAACAAAAGTGAAAAACTCTTAGCAAGGAACTACATTTCACTGTGCCTACTCTTTTACAAAGTTCTAAACAAATAAGTTCTAGGGTGACTTCTTAGAGTAGATTTTGTTTCAAAGTAATGCAAACATTTCATGAAAAGATACCTTCTCTGATAAGACAATAATGCATTTACCAATTTCCCCCATAGACACTCAGACTATAAACCGATGAGTTGATTGGCGTATTAATGCAGTGAAGCATCCAATGTGGAGAAACATACTGTAGGTATCAACTATCAATTAAGCACCAGAAGTCAGCCCTTAACCCAGTATAAACATTAACAGATGATGTCTACATGGTAAGCTCTGGTTGTGATTGAATTATACAGCATCATGAAGTCAGACAGAGGTAGAGGAAAAGATTTGGTGGGCTTATTATTAACCCAAAAAGAGGCATAGGGACTTGCCATTGGTTTAGTTAAATCTTAACCAAAAATTGTTAATCCAAAAAGAGGACTCGCTATGCATTTTAAATTTAAGCAAATAGATTTTTTTAACTGACGGTAGTGTCAAAGCCAGCTTGTGTATCCTCGACTATTCTATCATGTACCCTGTACCTGCTACATCTTTTTTTTTATGGTGGAGTCCAGGCAGCTTGGACACAGCTCGAGTATTCCATCGGTCCACTAGCATAGGTATAGAATAACTCTGTCTAACAATGCACTGGAAGATGGACAAAATCACCTAGCATGTTTTGTCTGGGATTTGAACATGAGACCTCATGGTTCTCCTCCCAATTCATTGACAACTAGGCCATACCTTTGGATGCACACGATTTGCTATTTAAATTTAAGCAAATAGTGGCTTCTTTTAAAAAGTTGAATACATATGTCTAGAGACTAGAAGTACAATTTTACCACAATTGCAACTCTGCTTACACGTGAAATAGTATTATGGACATTATATAGACATACCTGACCAATAATAACAGCAGTATCGGAGCTCTTCAAATCTGGTGCCAGATTTCGGCAGTCTGGGTGGCCATTATACCACCAAACAAATTCTCTGGCAGCGTATATCCCAGACAGATCCTACAAGACATGCAGCGTTAGATGGATAAACAGAAACTATGTTTCTTTAAGAAATAACAGAAGCCTAGTGGTAGAAGATTAATCAAATGATACAATTAGTAATTATTTTATTTCTTTGATTATTTTGGAGCCATCAGTAATATTTGTTCCCTAAGATGCTAACTATAAAGGAAGGAAACTCAACAAAGCCACCCCGTTGAGTAACATACTTCTCTGGGTATTCCTAGAGCTTGATCACTTTCAGCTCCATAAGAAAGCACCACCTGCAAAATGATATAATAAGTTCGAATCTGGTGGATAATACATACTGCACTAACAAAGTAAAAAATGTGAGAGAATCAAATGCATCCTCATCATTGTGTAGAGTCTTAACTCTTACCGCATCATATAATTCACGCAGCTCAGCCAAAGATATAGAGGCTCCAAGAGAGACATTCCCAATGAACGAGCAACGTCTATTTTGAGCAACCCGAGAAAACTGGTTCATCACAATCTGTTGCAAGTATTCTGGTAAACTAAAGTTAATAAGAGCAGTATTTCAGCGAGTTTCAAAATGAAAACTATTCCAAAAGGTTATTTTACAACACTCCAGTTTGTGCAGCAAGATTTTGTTTGCTGGATTACTACTTGTTAATTGCTTTCTTTGTCTCAAATTGAAGCATTCTGTTAATCACTCAAGAATACTTTGCTTTACTCATATAGTGAAACACAAGATGGGTAGTTCATTATTTAAAAGTAAGAAATATACTACTCCTTGTCTCCAGAAAAGAATGACGATGTTTATAATACAAGGGTCAAAGTCTAATCTTTTATCTGAATTCAGCTATGGGATTCTCAAATCTTTTGGAGACAAAATTGACATGCATGGATAGGATTATATAAAAAGTACAATAAAAAAAATTATAACTTAAATTATTTAAGAAATATTGGAAAAGATTTGTTCCCTTCTCCAAATAGTAATATGTCATATAAAATAAAATAGAGGAGAGTACCATTAGCACCTAAACAAATAATGTAAACAAGATATAAACTTGTGCATTTAGAAAGAAAAGATCAAATTTTCAAGCAGTTATTACTAAATTTATTACCCAGAAAGTTTATTGCTGGTATGGAGGTAAAAAAAATTCTCAACAAGTGAAAAGGTCTATCCGGGGGGGATTTATTCATTATTTCCTGCTTCTGCTTCTATAATTGCACACTTTAGCTATACGCTAAGTGTGGAACGTTGACCCAGTTATTGGAGTACAACAAACACAGGGTGAGTGCATCAAAAGCTTAGGGTGAACTTATACAGTAATTTGCTCTTGGCCTGACCCTGGCCCCGCCCAGCTATTAACTTTTCAAAAGTACTTCTGCCATCCCGACTATGTCCCATGTATGAATTAAACTGCCCTCCCCTCTTAGGGTTCACCCTGCCCTTCCCACCAGCTGCCTTTCCTTATTCCCATCACCATTCCGGAAAAAGAAAAAGAAAAACAATGAAGGAGACTAATAAAAGTATAGGACCTTTGTTTCAGGATGATCAGGAGCCACTCCGGACCTGACTAATCCAAATGGCGTAGGTAACCGATCAACTATATCAACTTCAGCTCCCTCGTGAGCTTTCAAAATCTGGCAATAGTTAAAACAAAGTTCCCCAACTTCTTACAAAAATCAGAAATAGTAGAAAGTTCAAAGCAGAGATAGTTGTACCTTATCGGCAGTGTAGAACCCAGCAGGCCCGCTCCCCACGATGCAAACACGTAATGGTTCGGAAGAAACTGTGGAAAAGCTCCTGCAGAAATTGAGAGCTCTTGAAAGAGCCATCTCTCCAAATTTCTCTGTGCCGGCAATGGAGAAATTTTCTGTCTGCTTTGGTGAAGGGTTATGCACACCAGGAGCCTTTTAAGGGCTGTTCATAAAAACATGTCCAACATTTACGATGTATTTAACATATAATCAAACTAGAAAATCGTTGAAGACCTAATTGAACCTACAAACTGATCCTTTCCTAATATCTGAATATTACAAAGAAATAGGTTGTTGTAAAAACTTAAACTATTGAAAACACTCCAAAGGAAAATGAAATGAAAAGAACCACTTAAAATGTCGAAGGAAATTGGAATAAGATGGAAAAACACTTCTCTGGTTAAAACATTTCCATCTAAGAAGTGAAACTTCTAGCAGCGTCAAATGTGTGTGTAAATACATATAATATTTATTTATAATATGAATCTAAAGTACACAAAATTGATATTACATGCTGATATCCCAAGGAACTCCATTGAATGGTTGAAAAAGTATTACTCTTCGATCTATTGTGGTACAGCCCTTCCCCAGATCCCGTGCCTAGTGGCAGCTTAGTGCACCGGGCTGCCCTTTTTATATTCTCCATTTGTAGCATGAATTCTTAAATATAATTGTCATCTCAATGTTGATTTATATATTATAATAATTAAGGATTGATTTGATTTATTTTTCTCCACTTAAACTATAAAACCTTCAACTTCACATGGACATACATCATATTAGCATTCTCAAGAATTCTGTTAATGTGAAGTTTTCCTACAATCACTTCCAACTAAGATCAATGGCAAGTATATACAAGTTTTCAAAACTTGTATTTGAGTCACATTTGAGTCATTCTTTTTTTTGAGAAAGCACATTTGAGTCATTCTTGAGAATATTTACATATCAATTTCACCATAATTCCCGAATGAGGACATTACCATTTTTAACGGCATTAAATCACTCTATCAAATCAAAGATAACATTATCAAGAATAAACAGAAGTACTAAGAGAAGAAAATACATATACTTCATGCACCGCTTAACCATGAGAATATTTGGCAGACGGTTTGTTTATCTCCCATCATATTTACATCAAATTCAATAACAATAAGTGTGTGTAACCATTCAATTATGTATACCATATTAAGTATGCATAGACAAGCCCTATGATTGTTGCAAAATATCATGGCAAATGCTAATTGGTGGCCTCAAACATGGAACTGATTTAGAAACAAAAATAAAATTTCAGGGCATACTCAACAGTTTAAAGTGGAGCTAAATCATATAAAACTAACCCAACAAGGCCAACTACAAAAGTTGTATTAATCAATCAATTATGCGTCAGTCCCACTCAACTACTGATTTCCAACTCAGCCAGATGAAATAGCAATTCTCTCAAAGACCCAAGACTATAATCTGTATGGCAAAAAGGATGATGACAAATGAAAACATGAATGTGACAGGAAATGAAGAGCGTTCACCGGAAAGCTTAGAACAAAAAGGAAATGTAGGATCTATAGAATAAGATTGGGCATATAGGTACTAATCCTTGAAGAAGAGATACGAAAATGTTCTTTTCCAAAAATGAGAAGAATACCGTTTTCTATTATTTAAAGTTATTAAGTTAATAGCAACTCTTGCTTCCATGATTTAAAGTTATTAAATTATGCTTCACATGAAAATTGGGAATTTAATGATCATTAAATAAATCAGCAAAAAAGGTTGGACCTCAGGATAGTTTAGATAAAAACTGAAGCAGATTACATACAAAATCATAATCCCTGACTCTTTGAAACATTAGATTTCCCTCTCTTTTTCCCAAGTTATTTTATTTTCACGAACTGTCCAACTAGACAACACAGGTTGACAAACTTGTTTGGGAAAAAATAAAAAACAACATAGATTCACCAACTTGTTTGGCGAAAAACCAAAGTTTTAGTTGTTCCATACTTGAAAGAGCAAAGACTATCTTCAAGGCATTATGCTTGTCTATGACATCTTCCAACTCAAGATTCAAGATAAACTTCCATAGAACAAAGTAAAAAACAAAATCCAATCAGCAATCTAATCTTTGTGAAATAAGTAAAAAGAATAGTATGAACAATCAAAACATAGCATGACCGATAGTATTAAAGATCCAACACATTAATCAAGAAAGCATGTTCAAGAACAATGGAAGCTAAGTCCACTAGCCAAAAGAGAATCATAAGTAAAATGAATAGTATGAACAATCAAACATAGCATGACAGATAGTATTAAAGATCCAAAACGTTAATCAAGAAAGCATGTTCAAGAACAATGGAAGCTAAGTCCAATACCCAAACGAGAATCATAAGTAAAAAAGAATAGTATGAACAATCAAATATAGCATGACAGATAGTATTAAAGATCCAAAAAGTTAATCAAGAAAGCATGTTCAAGAACAATGGAAGCTAAGTCCAATACCCAAACAAGAATCAATAGTAAAAAAGAATAGTACGAACAATCCAATATAGCCCGACAGATAGCATTAAAGATCCAAAACGTCAATCAAGAAAGCATGTTCAAGAACAATGGAAGCTAAGTCAATACCGAAAAGAGAACCACAAGTAAAAATAATAGTATGAACAATCAAACATAGCATGACCAATAATATTAAAGATCCAAAACGTTAATCAAGAAAGCATGGTCAAGAACAATGGAAGCTAATAAGTCCAATGCCCACAAATAATCATAAGGAGAAGTTAATCAAGAAAGCATGTTCAAGAACAATGAAGGTTAATAAGTACAACACCCACAAAGAATCATAAGCAGACAAGAAAGCATGTTCAAGAACAATGGAAGCTAACAAGTCCAACACCCACAAAGAATCATAAGCAGTCAAGAAAGCATGTTCAAGAACAGTGGAGGAAGCTAATAAGTCCAACACACCCACAAAGAATCATAAGCAATCAAGAAAGCATGTTCAAGAACAATGGAAGCTAATAAGTCCAACACCCACAAAGAATCATAAGCGCAGAAGTTGAGAATATTGTGAAATATTTCAAAAGTGGAATTACCAAAAAAGACCAAGTGTTAAATCTGAAATTGGGAATGGCTAACAATCAATCATACTGCAGAGATTGAATTGGGAGGAAATGAAGGACTCTACTAAACATGAATGGAAATTTACCTCTAAAATTGAGAGGAACAGCAAGAATACTAAAAAAGGAGGAAGAAAGAGAGGAAAAGAGGAAACGGAATTTATTTATTTTTTTGAAGGGTACCGTAGGGTTCACTCCCCTTTTTATAGCACCGTTACGCGTAAAAGTAAAAAATTTAAAACGCGGGAGTGTTTTTTCTTCTATTTTTGTTTTTGTTAAAAAAAAGCACACTGTTTTTTTTTTCTTAATTTAAAAAAGACAAATCTATAAGAAAATAGATAAATAATAAATTCTGGCAATGCAGATTTGCCACGTTTAAAAACCAACAGATGAATTTTGGTAAAAATAATCGACAAAATCCTTCGATTTTTTTTATAAAAAAATAATCATAGTTTTTAATTAAAAAATTCATGAAATTAGTTGCCCACGTTTTGTGCAAAAATAGTCAATGAAAATCGATCATTCTTTAAAAATAAATAAAATTGATGGAGCTTTGTGGATGTTCTTGTAAAAAAGAAAATTGTTCGCTTTTCAATAATGTGTTTTGATTTTATCTTTCAATATTTTTTATCGGGCTATTTTCACTTGTTTTTAGTATTTGTAATTTTCAATTATTTATGGATTCAATTTATTTCTTTGTGCTTCAATCTAACTCAAATTCTTTGTGTCCGTGTGTTCTCGAGGTTGTGAAAGTTCATTGGATAATTTGTTGGAGAATAAGTGACTCAAATTTGGATCTAGATTACACTTTTAAGTTTGAAATCTTGTTTTTTATATTTCTATTATCCATCTGTTGGAAATTGATGTGAGTTTTGATTTTGAGTTTGAATGTTGACTAGGGGTAGCTTTTGTGGTATACAAGACGAGGAAGTGATACTGATTATTCGGGCATGTAAAAATAAGAGATGCAAATGATCCATTGAGGAAGCGTGGGAGTTCAACTATGGTGAACTTTTTAAGTAGGTCAAATTAAGTTAAAGAATGAAGAGAGGTAATTGGTCATGACTTAACGCATCTCCAGCTTACTCGGGATATGACCTTAGATAGAAAGTTATTGATGTTGCAGATTAGGGTACAAAGTAGTTGAGTCATCTCTGTGTTGAAGAAACACACTTTTGCGGTTTTAATTTATTTAGCTTAGTTATTATTATTTGGATAGTTAAAAAAATATAAAATACTATAAATTTTTTTGATAACAACTGTGAACATTACTATTGATAACAAACAAGAACTACAATTTTTGGTAACAATTTTTTTTACTATAATTCTATAAAATACTTTTAAATATTTTGAATAGTTAATTGAAACAAGTAATTTAGCCGTTCCAACTTCTAGTCTTTTCGCTGCTATTCACATTTGACGTTCTACTACATCGCCGATGGCCGGAATAACCATTGCCCGGTGGCTCACCGTCTCTCCAGCGCCGTCATTCTCCCTAATTCGCCGATTTCTCTCCCCCTATGCCCTTCGTTTCCACTACAGTTCCTCTCTCCCTACCCTAAGCCCCAAAACAGTTTCCTTTTTATCAGTCTCCACAACTAACGCATTCAGAAGCAGACCATTTTCCACCACCACCCCGGAAACTCCAATTTCGAGTAACTCTATTTTAGTTCCTCCGAAGCGCAACACTTTAGTCAATTTCTCGCTATCTGATTCAGAAGACTCTGATACTGAGGCGGACACGAAAGAGGTAACAAAATCGTCGACTAAGCAAATAGATAAATCCAAATTACCACCACCATACGACCCATTTAACAAGAAACCCGCAATTGAGGAACCCGAAGACCCGACAAACTTGCAAGAAGTGTTTCAGAAAATACGTTCAGATGGGATGATCAACAATGCAGTGAAGATGTTCGACGGATTGTCTAAGGACGGACTGACCCACGAGGCCTTGGAGCTATTCTCTCAAATCAAGGACAAGAACCAAATGCCAGATGTAGTGGCTCATACGGCGGTAATCGAGGCATACGCCAATGCAGGGCAACCCAAGGAGGCTCACAAGGTTTACCTACGGATGCTGTCATCTGGAGTGCTGCCGAATGCGTATACATATAGCGTGCTGATCAAGTCATTGGCGGAGAGTGGAGAAGAGAAGTTTGTAAAAGAGGCGAAGAAGTATGTGTTGGAGATGGTGGAGAAAAGGGGAATGAAGCCCAATGCAGCTACTTGTTTGGGTAGTTTTGAAGGGTTGGTGAAGGCAGGGATGGAGGAAGAAGGAAAAGAGTTATTGGAGATGGTGAAGAGCAAAGGAGCTGTGCCCGAAGAGAGCAAGATGAGAGAGGTGTTGAAGAATAAAAGAGGATTAGTTTATAGGACCATAATGCAGGTTTTCTTTGGCAAATAAAAGATGATATTTTTGGTTAATGGCTCTTTGTTGTGTAGATTGTTGTAGGAAGGTTCTTGGTTTTTGTCATATGGAAGCAGCTTATCACAAGAGATGCAGAGAACTGTGTGCTTACGGAAATTTGATTTTTTAGTTTTTGCCAATGCGTGATGACCACGATTTAGAATCTAGCTGTAATTTTCTTTCTAACTGATGCATGTTATATAGTATCTGGATTCAACAAAATCTTCTACCAAAAGAGTCATGTAAAGCTTCGTCATAGTTCAGCATTGATCTTTCTGTATGAAGTTATTCGATGAACTCCATCAAACATAGCCACCACTATCTCAGTTGGCGACTCCAAAACCTCTAAAAAAACAGATGGAGGACTAGCAAATTCAAATTTGCATCCAACGTCATGTTCAAGCTAGATCTCATAGTTAATTTCTGGCTATGATCATACATCAGAAAATACCAGTGCCTTCCTTTCCTACATGTTCCGTTTGTACATGTGAGAGGATTTGAACGAATTCTGCTTTCCTTTTCCCCCCATGAACCACCGAGTTACTTAAGTTGTGATCATTCGACTAGAGGGATGACCAGAAGTCTCTGGATCATCAGGTTGTACATAATGGATTTACATGAACCAAAAAAGTAAGTAAGGCAATAAGATAATTGTTGTTACTGGCTTCAGACATATGCAGACCGTAGAACTGCAACTAAGAAGCACTTTTGAAGCAGCGAGTTATAACCATTGTCTTCCGTTTCTTTTGTTTTCTCTAAAGTGACATAGACAAACCTTTGACCAAAATGTCGTCTGATTTTTTTAAGTGACTAGTATTATTTGAATTTCTATATTGAAAGATGTGATTCGACTTTTCATTAGATCTCACACCTAAGTCTCGGAGACTTGGTACAAAAGATGCTTTTAAAGCTACGCATTGGAAAAACTGAGTGTCAGAATCAAAGAGGATAGATACAATTTGTGATTGTTGGTTGTCCAAAGACAAGTTCCAGAATGTTAGAAAAGTAGTTGAGAATGTCTATTTGATTAGCTCTACTCGTATTCCTCGTTGAATACAATGGTAGTCTTAACTCTTAATAGCTAAGTATTTAACAATTTGTTTTACAATACATGCTAGTTTAGTTATTACTTGCATTTTATCTTTAATTAAATCAAGAACTGTCTGAAAATCCCATCTGTGAGTCATCACCTTATTCATAGATATTTTTTAAAGTTTCCATGCATTCGAAGCCCACATTGAAAATCCGACTAAATTTGAAAATCATGCATTGCAGTATCCATTCGAGGGATGACACTCCCAACAAGATTTTTTCCTTACTCAGAACTGGAACCCAAAACCTATGATTAAGAATAGAGCAGTTCCACCACCAATGTTTAATGTACTACCATTTGAAGTAGCTAAAAAACCCAAAATTCATACTCATTCTTCATTGCCAGAAGAAAATAGAGTAAATGACTTTATAAGATCATCAAGTTTATGTTATCACTTTATTGATAAGTGCATTATGATTGTGATTTTCATAATAAGAAAATAAAGCATATAAGCCCTACACAAGTATTACACACACAAATTGATCCAAATTTATCCTTATGACATTACAATCTTATTTTCCGCTTTTAAAATTACAATACAATCAGTACACAATTTTAATAATCTGATAGTTTGACGATCAATTACTATAGTTATGATGTGAAATGCAATTTTATCAACGTAAATGGTGCAACAGAAAAAAGTTAATCCAACTCGATACAACTGTTTTTCTTTTCTTTTTTTTAATTGCCCCAATATTCTATTATTATGCTTGTAATTTAAATATAGTAATAAGCAAGTCTTGAAAAATATATACTTTATAAAAAAAGAAAAGACAAAAAATGTGAATGATTAGTGATTGTTAATAATTGATTTTAGTATGTTAAAATAAATATCGAATCAGAGACAACTCAACAATATATATCTGTTAATTCTTAAATGAATGCCACTCGTCTTTTTCTACGAAACAAAAGTTGCAGTTAGAAAGGAAAAACAAACAAACAAGATTTATCCTTTTCTTTCTGACTGTAAAAAGATTTATCATTTCTTGGCAAGTTTTTTCTGTGGCTTTTACCGATCTGTGTTTTTCCATTACTAATATAATATAATATAAGTTTCCCCCCTAAAGCCGCCATTATTGCTTCCCTGTCCCACAATCAGCAATTCACTAACAGCGCTTTCTTTTCTTGATTTTTCTAGTCGCAGATCTATATAGTTCCGTCATATTCATCAAACTTCACTTTCTCCGACGATTTCATTGGGAGAAAGTGACCCAAATGGGCACTGTTCTTTGATTTCTTTTACCCAGATTGCATCGATAAGGTTAGTGGGTCTTTACCTTTTCTGCAGACGCACTAATTTTTTATTTATTTTGGTTATATTTTGGGTAAACCCCAGTTGGGATTTTTAAATCTTGTATACATTCAATGGGTTGTGTAATTTTTTAACGGAATAGTTTTCTTGATAAGTTCAAGATTTTGTTATTGGGTTAGGGTTTCCCGATTTCCCGAGGTTGGTGTACATTCAATCAAAGGTGAAAAGCGAAGCATTCAATTATAGCAAGAGTTTCTGCTATTTGGGGAAGAAGAGAAGTGTCTAAACATAGGGGTTTTGAGTTCTTTCTTCAGTACTGTAAGTGGATTCTTGGTTTACAGATGGATATACCTAAATTGTTGGTTTCTTTTATCTGTTTATTTTTCAATTAATTTTAGTAATGGTACTGATTTTGATTTAATTTCTAAGGTTTCAGAGAAGGGTGTTTGTGTTTGATGCTCGGTAGCCTGTGGAACAAATGGCTCCCATATTCTATATCCTCATTGCGTTGCCTTGCACAGTTGGTGCCATTGGACTGGCGCTTTTGCACATATACAGGCATCTTTTGAATTACACTGAGCCTACTTATCAAAGATACATTGTCCGTATCATCTTTATGGTTCCTGTGAGTGTTTTTTCTCTCTTTATTCTTCTTCTTGATCAAACCAGTAAAAGTAGTGTGTTTCTTTTCTCTTGACACTTAACAATGAGCAAGGGCGGACTACTTACTGTTTCTAATCATCCGGTCCACTATGACGCTGATGCAGTGTATGAGTGTAGTAATTGAAGTTCTTTGTAGTGGCAAGGAATGGGAGAAACTTATGTTTAGGACATCCATGGTAGCTCTTTTTCACATGGCAGTGGAACTAGTTTACTCTATTTCCATCACTCCTTTCCAATTTATACAACATTGTTTTCATTTTCAGACCTTCCAGGATATTTGACACCTTTCCATTTCATACAACTTTCAGGATTTCAAATTGTAATGTTGAATGTGATATTTTTTGTGTCAAGCTAGCTTTCAGTCTTTACCCTAATACTCTTTTCCACAATCTCAATTATGAATCGATATCATATACTCTACTGAATGTGACTCTACTGTATGTGAGCGTAATAACTCCATCTTCTTACCTAGCTGATTAGAAATTCGGGCAGCTATGTTGGTAACTGTTGAAGTG
This sequence comes from Solanum chiquidenum, assembly GCA_029582725.1. NCBI lineage: Eukaryota > Viridiplantae > Streptophyta > Magnoliopsida > Solanales > Solanaceae > Solanum > Solanum chiquidenum. Next base: position 12,721 of record JAJOOS010002747.1, on the reverse strand, counting down.
TGTGACCATCTCAACGCGCCCCCCTCACGTGCGAGCTTGATTCTTTTTTCATATACCAAGCATGTGGATTTTTTTTTAAAATTTGGGTGGCGGTGAGATTCGATCATAGCACCTCTGCCTGCTCTGATACCATGTTGAAGTGTGTGACCATCTCATCTAAAAGCTTAAGCTGTTAGAGAGAGCACACTTTTAATAGTTAATTATATTCTCAACATAAACAAAGGGTTTTGTTTTCTTGAAGAAATCAGTTTCCATGATAACCATCCTCACATGTAGTCTTCATCTTTGCCTCTAGGCTTATTGATACACCTCACAAGCCTGCAGGTGATTGGTGAATCTCATGTAGTTATGAGCCATAGGATATCAAAAAGCCATTCCAATGCTTTGCATGAAGTGTTTTAAGTATTGAGATTGAGGTTTTCTGGATTAGGAATCAGCTTGTAGCTTGTGAAGTTATATGCTATCTAATTGTTGAACTTGATTGTTATATTGCTGTGCTATCAATTATAACAGGCTTCAATAATGAAGAATTATATGAGTATTTTCGCTGGGCTTGAGTGGACACCTAAACCAACAGGGAAATAGTAGGCTGTAATTGTATGACTGCACCTAAATCCCATCTTAGTGGAGAGCTAGTTCTTGTGGTTAGGGAAGCTTGAACACTGTGAAGGCTTAATCTGTGAATAGTGTATATGCAGACACTTCTTCGAGACTAGGCTATCATAATGAGTAGTGTTTTTTTTTTTGAACAATTCTGAAATTTTGCGAAAAATATAATAGAATTAATAAATAACTTTCAAAACTTGCTGGTTAAAGTTTTTGTGAAGAAGTGTATGCTTTAAAGACATCTTCAATTTTTTTTGAAGTGGTTTGAATGTGAGATCAACTGAGTATGTTGTTGTTTTAAATGTATATTTCAATGAAAAGTTCTTGTACTAACAAAATACTCACATATTTTCAAGAAACTAGAAGTATTCAAACAAGGTTATTTTGCACACTCTTTTTCCTTCAAAAAGCTCTCTTAAAAGTTATCCAAACTGCTTGTAGTTGCCTAATTTGGCTCTGTGTTGGTATAATGTTTTGACCAATAAACCTCATTGTATTTAAAATTATGTAGGTCAAAAGTAGGGATCAAGTTGATTTGTGAACAGATTCATATTTCATACTGTCATTTGTTAATATTAGATGAAACTTAAAAGAGTAGTCATCCCGTTGTAGGTGGATCGTCCATAGGTTCTCGCAAAGACTAAATAGTATAGTAGGTGAGTTAAATCTGGAAAAGCCGAACAACTAGTGTTGAAGATGTGGAACAAAGGTATTTGTTAAATTATAGTAGAAGGAAATATCTTTTAAGGGGGTCTATCGGAAATGACGCCTCTCTACCCCATAAAGGTAGAGGTAAGCTTTGTAACCTATTCTTCCATACCCCACTTGTGAGATCAGACTGGTTATGTTGTTGTTGTAGTAGGAAATATGTGCATGGTAGGATTTCAAATTCATCAACACCTAGTGCTATTAATTTCCATAGATCTTTGTATACTGAGGGAGGAATTAATTTTGTGAGTGTTCCTAAATGGAGTTCAGAATCTGAATGTGGTGCTTAATGTGCACTTGTACTATCAACAGTTTCCGTCGACTAATAAATAAAACCCCAGCACCGAGAGTGTTTTCGAAGTGGTGGTTATCTTATTTTTGAAATGGGAATGATGGTTACTCTTATTTAAATAAAATCCCAGTACCCTAGAGTATGATTTTTTTATAATTGTTGTTTCAGATAGTACAAACGAAAGGTAAAGTATAGATGCCGCATGCATTGAATGTACCCCAACAGGTTATGAATCTTTATGGATCTTAAAATCAGATATATAATCTGGATGTTATGGTGTTTGACTTTCCAATAACATGAGAATGCAATTTTTTTCCTATATGACCTTAACAAATATAGTTTCTGAACTAGCTTGACTCTGAGCTGCATATTTCATTGTGCTATACTTTTTGTTGAGTTCCACGTTAATGTTTAAAATTCTACTTTTCTCCTTTGACAGGTTTATGCATTAACGTCATTCTTGTCGCTCATCCTAAATGAGAGAGCCATCTATTTCAATTCCATTCGTGAAATGTAAGTACTGTTCAAGTTTGTATTTCGTGGCTTAATGCATATTTTTCTTCTTGATGTTATGATACTATGACTACCCATTGTTGCTCCATGGAATGGTGCCCCTGCCTTTTCTCTATGCGTTCTGAACTTTTGTGACAAGTAGCAGTCATGAATACTGATGGGGTAATTGTAGTCGTGAATCGGCTCTATGATGCGGAGAAACATGTAACTTAATGAAGATCCTCTTTCTATGACCGAGTTTCTATTTGTTGACTTCTAAAATCTTTGCAGCACACATAGCTGGGTAATAGTTATAAGTTCTGTGAGTTCAACAAGATTGTTGTACGTCAAAAACTCAATTACATAAACACACACTTCCAACTATTCTACTGGATATATGCTACCTATCACAAGTACCGAGTAACTCTGTTGACAAGGTTAGGCAGGTCGGAAGAAATGACCTTGTATCTTTTGTCTGCTAGAATTTGATCCATGGTCTGTAGGTTTTCACTCACCTCATTGATACCTTTGGGCTTTGGGTGCCATATGTCAAAAAATCTACTTTTTAATCCTATATAGCCTACAGTGCATTATACTTTGAAATATGGATATGCATCCTCAGGCCCAGTTGCTTGACTTGGTATATGTGTCTATCTTGCATTATGGCTGTGTGTGTTGTAAAACCCTTGCAAAAATATTGAATGATATTTGAAAATCCAAATTGAATTGATTGCACAATGTTTTATCTTCTTTAAGCTGAAGAAGAAATTCACTTTATGCTTTGTTCAACCACACAGTGTGTTGACATTTTCTGATATGGCACTCATACGTCCAAGATTTATTTGAGCTGTCAAGTTAATTACCCAACTTGTAGACTGCTACTGATATATAAAGTCAGCAAAAACCAAGAAGCTTGATGCATCTTAAACCTAAAACCTTGAAGAATGTCAGGGAGAGCCTTCAAATTTGTCAAAACAACGTAAGATATAGTTGACAGATGCCGATATGTAAAATAATTATGACTTGGAAGAGGTGTCATCTTCTCGGACAGAAGATCGACTTAAATATCCAAAACTTGTGAGCCAGACTTCTCTGGATATCTGCTAAGTATCCATTTCATTGAAACTTTTGAAGGAGAGGGTCTCTTAGCTGAAAATGTTAAAATATACTTAAATACCCTAACGGAACCTTTCTTTAACCAACCTGAGCCTTTATGACCATAGGCGTCTTTCCGCTCATTATTATCCAACAAGACTGTCTCTCCAGGGACTGAAAGCTACTCTTGCTGTCTTACTCATTTATCCAACTAGCCCATCTCCCCAAGAATAGTGAAATTTCTATTGTCTATTCCACCTCTTTACATGACTACAATTATCAACATCAGTCTTCAACATATTATAAGTTTTTTTCAGTTCCTTTTCTAAAACACCCGGATTCTCACTGAACGTTCCTTACAGCCCAATCTTATCTCTACATTGATTTAGAAATCTCTAAACAGACAAAAAGGATTCTTGGCAAACAATCAACTTCATATAAATGTACCAACATATCTATCTCTTCTTCCAACTAGTTATTGCCTATATGAACCTTTTGCTTTTCTTGCATTCTATTCATTTGCAATCCGCATGTACTCCGAGAGATTATAGGTTGTTTGAGACATGGTTTTGCATGTGATTTTACCTTTACCTCATTCCTTTCTTAGTCCATCTTCATTCTTCATGATATGTCTTAACTGCATATGATGGTCTACATAGGAAAAAACTTCAGCCTTTTTGGTTCTCTGTGCTAGTAAATTGACGTAACATATATTAGGTGGAAAGGAGTAGTTGGTGAATGATTTATATGATTATGCATCTTTTATATTTGAACTTATGTCTAACCTCTTATGGTGAATTTTTTTTGTTAATTGTGATTATTTAGTTTCTAATTTCCTTTCAGATATGAGGCGTGGGTCATATATAATTTTCTATCACTCTGCTTGGCATGGGTTGGTGGCCCAGGGGCTGTTGTTCTAAGTTTGAGTGGTCGAATTCTAAAGCCAAATTGGTGTCTGATGACCTGCTGCTTTCCTCCGCTTCCTTTGGATGGGTAAGTTGTGCTTATGCATGAAGCCACTTCTATTTGGTCAATGAAGAGCTATACCTTTGAGAATTCTCCAGCATGAACCATTTCTTAAAAAATATATATATTACTCACAGTAATATGTAGGCGACTCATTTTGCGCTTTATGTGATTGAATGCATTGCATTTCTACACTTGAATTTGAGATGACTCCTTAAATTTCAATTGAAATAGTGATTCCCTTGATATCTATGACCAAACTATCATCCCTTATTTAACATTTCAATTATGTAGGTCTCCATGTTGTGATGTTGTTAATTCATTTAAATGACTGGACTTTAAATCTTTTGTTTTTTTTGTTTATCTATTTCAATATATTTCTGATAATGTTAAAGCAATGCAGGCGCTTTATCCGAAGGTGCAAGCAGGGGTGTTTGCAGTTTGTGATTCTCAAACCCATATTAGTGCTCGTTACAATCATACTATATGTAAAAGGAAAATATGAGGATGGAAATTTCAGTCCAAGCCAATCATACCTCTACCTCACAATTATATATACTATCTCATACTCAATGGCACTTTATGCATTGGCTTTGTTTTACGTGGCATGCAAAGATCTGCTCCGTCCATTTAATCCAGTTCCAAAGTTCATCATTATAAAATCCGTCGTATTCCTTACATACTGGCAGGTAACTCCCCAGATTTGCTCAGTTACATGTTATTTTCTCACTTTGCTGTTGAGTAAGCAAAATATTAGTCAGTTTTTGACTACTGAACACTTTTTGGTTTCGCCAAATCCGGCATATTAGCTTAAAATGATATTATTTCCGCTGTCCCGTTTTCTGTGGCACATTTTTCTCTTAGTATGTACCCGAAAACTAATTCTTTGCACTTTCTGGAAACTATTAAATCTTACCATCTCCATTTCACCCTTAACGATACCACTTTTTGGGACTGACCCACTTCAGTTTTTTCTCCTTTCAAAATTTTTACTGAAATCACAGAAATTGACCGTTTTTTTTTTTTTTTGATAACCGAGAAATCCGTCTGTGACCCGCCCTTTTGACCGAGAAATCCGTCTGTGACCCGCCCTTTTGACCGTCTTTTGTTCCATCTATTATAATTTACTATGTAGAATGATGTTTCTAGGTATTAGAATCATTCTTTTTAACTTCCTCTGTCAGGGTGTTCTGGTGTTTCTTGCTGCAAAGTCCGAACTTATTAAAGATACCGAGGAAGCTGCTGAATTCCAGAATTTTATAATTTGTGTTGAGATGCTTATTGCAGCTTTTGCTCATCTTTATGCATTCCCATACAAGGAATATGCTGGCGCAAATATTGGTCCTCCTCGTGGTTTTACTGCTAGCCTTGGACATGCCCTTATGCTAAATGACTTTTACCATGACACGGTTCACCAGGTAAGACAGACACTTGCTCATTTTCACTTGTGCTGTATGTGTACTCCACACGTGTCCTAACAAATGTTATTTGCTTCCATGAATGCAGTTTGCTCCTACTTATCATGATTATGTTCTTTATAATCATGGTGATGCTGAAGAAGGGGGTGCAACAAAGTACAGGGCAAGGACTTTTGTCCCAACTGGCCCAGAGATGGATACTGTTAGGAAAAACAAGCACATAATTGGGAACAAACAGGAAGATGTACAATTATCTACTCTCTCCCCATCTGCTAATAACAACAATCCACAAAATCCTGTTGCAGGCCAGCAAACAGGGAAATCGGAGGCAATGAACTACTCTTTGCTTATGGATGCATCAACTAATGTTTCAGCACCGTATGACCTATCACTGATTGATGTAGACATTTCAACTTATCCATCTAAGGTACCTGCAGCCAATCCTGGGTCAAGGTGATGCTATTGAATTTTCAACCATGTGTGGATTTATTTTGTTGGGAATTAGATATGGCCAGCGTCACACGTGACCTGAGTATGTCGCTGTGAAGCTCACAGTTGTAACTTTAGTTTGTAAATGTAGGCAAAGCTAGTTTTCTACCATGTACTTTTGATTGTTTGTTCCCATTTCCATATGTAGTGTAATTAGTGAAACCTCAGTTATGTTACATTTGGATGTGTTTTAACACAAGCTCATCATATTTTATCCGTCTTTTAATTCAAATATCTGAATGATTGGATTGCTTTTGGGCACTAATCTGTGGTGTACTGTTGCACTGTTGTTCTGAAATGATTCATTTGGAGTTAGGAGTGTTGATTGAATAATAAATGCCACTTACAGCAGTTTGGTCTTATGACCCTTGCAATAAATTCTCAATAAAATAAAGAAGTGGAATTGTGTGAATTGATCTAACCCTTCGATCTTCGACTAAAATGTTTACCTCACCAAATTTAAGTAGTAGTATTTCTTTTGTTTAAAAGCAGGTTATCATGGGATTATAGTATTGGGTAATATCACAACCACACATGTTATGTTATATCAGAATAATGTCTACGTTATTGGTTTTGAGAGACGTGACTAATATATACCACAGGCCATATACTTGGTTGCAGAAATGTAACCAAAAATTCTTTTTTTAAGTTAATTTTACAAGTTAAGAGGATTCATATATATTATCATTGGTCTATTTTTCTTGGGGGAGGGGAGGGGGTAAAATAGAAGATAGCAGTACTATAGCAACATATGGAAGTATTTTATGTAGTTGGACATGAAAATAAGCTTGCTTTTTGGTTGAACAAAAGATTGACAAACTACTAGTTGAACAAATTATAATACCTTCAAATCATCATACTATATATTCTAATGATTATCCCTACTTGTGATTGTTCAATTAATTAGCCGTCTCTTGCAATATTAATATTCATATTCATATTAATTAATGCATGAATCAAGATATCTTCTTTTTACTTTTTAGTCGCAAGCAATCGTATGATTCACGCTTAAGGAAACTAGCTCCCACTTAATTGAGATCTCAACATTATTATATTATAATATTATTAGTTTTTAATTATAATTAGCTTAATTGCTTCATGTTTAGATTTGAAGACGCATATTCTTGTGACCATTTGGTTATTAAAGTGATACAGTATTTTATTTTATGAATTTTAAATGACCAAACAAAGTTATGTGATTTTGATGTAACAAATATAATAATTTAGGATACAAGTAATTAGTATTTGGTTTTGCTGTTAATGCTTGTACTGAAAGACATACACAAATGTAAGGGATTGGTTACACCTATTCTGATTAATAAAATCTGAATTTTATGTTTATCCAAACTCTCTTTCTTTGAGTTTCTACATATCTTAAATTATTATTATTTTTTTGCAAGAAACATATGAATTCAATGGTTTTAAGGAATCCTTTTTGTCTCAGATTCTTCCTTAAGATTAGTCTATCCTAATAATAATTGGATTACCTAAACCTCTATGACCATGTAATTTACGATTCATGACTTGGTAAAACACATTTGAGTAAGTTAGAACATATTTTCTTGGAATATAAGTGAATTTTCAAATGACTACTGTATTTTCTACATTACGAATTTATTCAGAAAAGTGAAAGAAGAAGTATAAATTCAGATAAATAAAAAAAAAATAAAAAAAAATAGAGACTTATTAGGAAGATTAGAACATTTATTATGTAACAGTATAAAAATCGTGTACCATTCTCAAATTGCATGCTTGAATTAAATGATGAAATGAAGAAAATTAAATGGGAGAATATCCTATATCATGCTTTCATTAATTTACTCTTGCAATAAATCAAAACAAAGGAGAATATATTCTCAAAATTTTATATAGTATTTATTTTCCAAAAACTACAAAATAAAGTAAGTCAAAAGTAACTGACGTGGGTGAGTTATGCCACGTCTCGAATAGAAAAAAACAGATAATAACTGTTTAAATTGCCTAACATGCAAAAACATACAAAAAAGTCACGTGATTTTCTCTCTGAAACTTCTTTCAATTTCCCACGATACCCTCAATTGTCACGTGACTCCTTAAAAAGTCACCTATTCCGTATTTGCATTTTCTCTCTCTCTCTCTCTTTTTTTTCCAGCTGTCAGTAATAGACTTTGTTTACATACTCAACAATTCAGAAATTGATTTAGTAAAATTAGTGTTCAAATTCTAGTGGAGGAATATTAAGGGATGTTTTGTCTACCTAAATTTTAATGAATAAAATTATTTTTTATGTTTCAATTTATTTGTCTAGTGAAAGTAAAAAAAAACTTTTGAATTTTATGGTATTTAAATTAAATATATGTTGAATATATTAAAATATTATTTTATTCTGCGGGGTGATATGGATGAAATTAGAATTAATTTTTTTTTTTAAAAAGGTATTCTTTTTGAAATAGACCAAGGTTTGTTTGATTGAGCTTAGAATTTATATCACTTCTTATATAAGACAAAAAATTTAATTATGACTTTGATATATTTTTGTTAAATTAGCTTAAAAACAAATGGTTAAAACACTTTTAAATTTTACCAAACATTTTGAAGTGATTAAAAGTTATTTTAGGTTTAAAACATCTAAAATAGATCAATTAATACATGCCTGAAATAAAAATTACCACATATAAATTGAAATAAATGGAAATTTTATTTTCCACCATTATTTTTTTTTTAAACTAAAGGTATAAAAAGATTTTTTTTAAAAAAGGTCAAACAAGCATGGGAAAAGTAAAAAAAAGGTGGAGTTGCTATAAAATGAAGGCACATCCTTACGACGGCGTTATGGTCCGTTAAAGCAAACACATTAATAGATAGCAGAGCATGACATAAAATAAAATAAAACAGAGCATTCAGACTCCAACCAACCCCTCTCTTCCCTAAATTCACGACCATTATATACTTCCTTCTTCCTCCCCACTACATAACTCCTCTTTCTCTCTCAACCTATATATGTATGGATCAGAATATGGCTCTAAAACAGATATCTTATGGGGCAGTGAACATGTTCAGAACAGAAACAGGGTATACAGATATAGAAAAGAGACAGCTTTTCTTGAGAAGCTATCAATTCAGCAGGAAGAAGAGTGTGAGTGAAAGGATAAAGAAATCTTTCTTTAGAGTCAAAAGAGTGATATGGGTAAAGCTCAGATCAGCAAGAAAAATCAAGAAATTGGTTTGGTTGAGGCTCAAATATGGTATATTTGGGTATAGAAGAAGAAGGTTTTTTCGTCGAATTCAAAATTCAAGTTACTATAATACTAGTACTACTGGATGGTCATCTTCTTGTTTCTGGTAGGATTATCAACTTTTGTTAATTAAGTTATTTTATTTAGGATTTAATTATGTAATGGGTTGTGTTTTAAGTTTTAACTCTACTATGAACATTAGAACATGCCCAAAAGTATATTGTTAACAACTTTATCAGTTTTCTTTTTATTTTTAAATTTCTGGTGTTGAATTCAGAGTTTAAATCAGATGAATGGACAGTCAAAAAATAGAATTGTTTGGTGTGTTAGTATAATAATATGAGGCGTCTAAATTTTGCTCCCGATCATACTCTAAAATTTGAAGTTTCGTGTGTGGAGGTCCCAAAACTGGCTAAAATTTCATGCTCAAACAAATATTTAAACATACATTTATACAAATCTGAGCTTAATTCTTGTGTACATGTTATGCTCAGTAGCAGTTTTGGGTAGATGATACCATTAATTTAAGCAAAACAACTTGAAAGAAAGTAGGTAAAGAATGAGAAAGAATCTGAAATCTATTAAAATGCCTCATACTTTAGGACCACAAAAAATAAATGCAAAGTGGTACCAATTTTTTTTTGTGGTTTATAGGTAATCAATCTATTTATAAAATAACAGTAATAAAGTTCCTTTATTTTGGTTGATATAACATAAATTTGAATGGGAAGTTTAATTAGGCTGTACATAAGGTATGTATTTTGAATACTTTTCCTATTGAATATATGCAGTTAAGATTATTGTTTGCCATAAAAATCAGGTTGTAGTGATTATTTAATCATGTATGGAATGTCATTATGCAGAATTGTTTAAGTAATAATTAATTGTTAAAATCTGAAGAATCAAGAAAAAGATTGATGCCAACTGTTAGTTTTTGTGCATTAATTACTCTTGGAAGGTTGCACGTGAATCTAGGCATTTTCTAAACGTTTTTTGTAAATTTTTTAGTCTAATTTTAGGGAAAGCTGCCATGGTTGAAGCCAAAAAGGAGACATTAATCACACAACCCCAGCTTCTTTTTTGTGACTTTTTCCACTTGGGAAGTTGAGAAAAGAGGAAAACAAGATGCATGCATATTTGAAAAGAACTTTCTTAAGAAAATTAAGTCCCAAATTTAAATACCATTGGGTTTATGGAAAGTAAAATAGTACTACTAGTATACAAAGTTGAAAAAGGTAGGTAGGAACAAATAAACTAGCATCTCCTAGTGGTCAACAAAATAAGTTATAACATATAGAGACAGAAAATGTTGGTAGTAATTATATTATTTTCATAGTTTTGAAGTTTCGGTAGGAAAAAATAATCAGATACTTGTATTAACATCGACTAGATAATAAATTTATGATGAAATAATGTGCGTGAATTGATTCGAATACCATAGTTATTTAAAAAGTTGTAGGGAGCATGTAAGTCTTTTAGCTGATTTATAAGGACAATTAGTGAGGTGGTGTCATTTGTCTATAGCTTCCTTTTTTTCATCCAAATTGCGTGTGCTAAATTTGTTGCTTTTACTTCTACTTTATAGTTTTGACCAAATTAAACATATTTGCGTGACTTTAGGTTGGATATGGTATTGAAATATTTAAAATATTCCATCTCAATTCAACCATCGTACCTCATCTTATTAGGGTTGATTTGACCAGTACCTAAGACGATAAGAAATCCAATTTCAATATAAAGGAAAATGTTTTTTTTTTTCTAAAAAAAAAGTGAAATTTTAATTTATTTGCTTGTGTTTAATACGTAAGTTAAAAATATTATTCTAAAATCATTTGTTAGACAAATAATATGGGAGTTTGGTGGATAACTTTGACGACTCAGCAACAGTGCGGAATTGAGTTTCTTGTCTGGTGAATTTGATCTATAGTTAGGGGGCAATATATATCAAAAGGTTCGAAGAAGGATTGGGGTGGGGTGGGGTGGTACGGGGATATGGGCGGGATTGGGGTGAAGATGTGATATGTTGGAGGGTGGTGAGGAAACAATTAATGTGTTATGCCATCTGAAAAACTTTTTTTTTTCTACTGATTCGGAAAAATCATTTTTCTCATTTTTTAAGAAACTTGATCTTTTAGAGAAAATATTTTTCAACAATTTTAACCAACCAAACAAAAAAGAAAAGAAAATGTTTTCCTCACAAACCCTTAATTTAGTTTTCTTACAACAGTGATACGAAGTTGTTAATTGTTACTTTTCACACTTTAAAGTTGGTATAACCACACGATTAGTCTGACTTACGTTTATCTCGTGTATCAAACAATTACTACAAAAACTTGATATTACAATTACCAAGCAAATAGCTAGTGATTTTTTTTGTAGTATTAATTTACATTAACAGATATAGATTGTTCTTTTAGCAGACTTGATTATAATTATTTAGTACAAGTAAATTGTACATGTAATTATCTCATGGTGCATCATGCGCATGACTTTATATATCATAAGGTTTTGACCTATCTCAATTATAACTAGTAGTACTTATTTAAAGGCTAAGATCATAGACTTTTATTGCTTAAACCAAACCTTTCCACGTACAAAATCTTGAGAGGACTGTAATGTTGACATTCTTGTGTCAAAATTTCCATTGTGTTACATGATAATTATTTTCATATATATATATAAAAATTACTAGTAGCTATACATGGCCAGCAATTAAATTTTTTAATCAGACAGTGGTTTGGTTCTAGGGATTTGATTATTATGTGATTAAATTAAGACAAGTGACGTGAGACGAATAAGAAAGATTGCTGATTAAATATAGACTGAATCCAGTTTGGTCTTTCTACATTTCGGTCCTCTATGTGAAAAAATTGATGATTAAGGGTGTGTTTGGTATGAAGGTTCTCATGTTTGGTTGGGTAAAATGTTTTGGAAAATATTTTCCAAATCAACTCATTTTTTCTCAAATTTAAGGAATATGACTTCCCTTCAAAAATTAAGGAAAACATTTTCCAAAACTCTCCTCCAACTTCAAATTACAATTTTTTTATTTTTTTATCCCACTCTTACCCCTTACCCCCAGCCCCCTACCCAAAAAAAAATTAAATTTGTTTTTAAAAATATTTCTAATTTTTATTTTCACCCCACCCTACCCTCAACCCCTCCACTCCCCAAAAAAAATTTAAAAATTAAAGTTTATTTTTAAAAAAAATATTTTCAAATTCAAATACACTTATTTTTAATCCCACCCTCGACCCCCCAACCAGCCCACCCTCCCCCCCCAAAAAAAAAGTTTATGTTTGTTTTAAAAAATATTTTCAATTTCAAATTTTATTTTCACCCCCCATCAGCCCACCCACCCCTACCCTCGACCCCCCACCAGCCCCCAAATTAAAAAATTAAAGTTTGTTTTTAAAAAATATTTTCAAATTCTTATTTTT
>JAJOOS010002746.1:0-31038 GCA_029582725.1 Solanum chiquidenum | reverse complement strand
TCTACAAATAATTGTAGTCGTTAGTGAAATCAATATACTACTCAAATTGGTAATTCGGGAAGTTACAGCTTGTTGAGATATTTCCTTGATCATTCTTGATACTTCATCTTCCCGAGTTGAAATAAAAGTTTGTACTTTTTTTAGACTAAATAAATGACCAACACATATTTTTCGAAGCTCTTTCCAATGGTCATTGTAAGGTGACGTGGCAATATCTTGATTATTGTAAGACAATTTTTGCTGGCCCAAAATAGAAGGTCTACTGCAAAATGCTAAATCTTGTGTTTTCATTACTTCTTTTGCTAATTTTGCTGAAGAAACTACAATTATTGTAGTAGAACCAAGTTTCAATGAGAATATTTTTCCATATTTCTGGGAAAGTTTCCAAAAATAGATATGAGGGGTTAAACCATCAAACTGATGCAAATTTCCTATGAATGGTAACCTTAAAGGACCTGGTGGCAGTATGTTTTTTTCATTCTTTTTTACTTTTGGAAGAAGAAAACTGAGAATAATGATGATAACAAGGGCTACAAAGAGTGGAAACAACATTTTTTCTTTTTGGCAAAGTCACTTGAAATTTCTTGTATTAAAATTTTCTATTGTTTCTTTCATTTATAATTAAAAAAAAGAAGAGTAAGGGTATGTTTGGTATAAAGGAAAATGATTTTTCATGGAAAATGCATTTTTGAAAAATGTTTTGAGATTTTTGTATATAATCTTGACAAATAGTATGAGAGGTACGGCTGAAGGGAGTAGGGGATGTGGAGTGGTAGGAAAGGTGGCTGCGAGGTGGAGTGAAGATAAGGTATGTTGGAGGGTGATAAATGACACATTACAGTGGAATTTTACTTGTGAAATATGTTCTTCCTACTTTCACTAAGAAAGTTCTTCCTACTTTCACTATGAATTAATTTTTTAATGTTATCAAGTTAAATTCACGTAAATTCATAAATGACACTCTACTCGCTAGATCCACCCCCACCTATTAATTAATCATCTTTTACACAACTTGTTAATACCTCTCTCAAACCTCTGAAAACCACTTGATTTCTTTCAATTGCAACAAGAAATCTCCAAAAAAAAAAAAAGGTATTTAATCGCATTGATGTAAACTGATAACTACCTGGTATATAAGTCATGAAAATAAGTTTTATAGCATGTGTCAGTATAGACAATGAGGACTAGTGGCAAATGCAGCTATCTCTTTAATATCTAATAGGTTCATCGGATATATTTTCTACGAGGCATAGCTTCTTACGTAAAAATTCACTAAAATTAAAATAGTTAACTTAAATTCATAATTTTTAAAGTGCAATTAACTTAATACAAAAATAAGGATCAAATTCGTCAAGTTTAATTCTGAATCCACAATCATTTTGGTCTAAAACGAACGAAATGATTCATTTTGAACTCAAATGGAGTTGGTGCCCCCATCCCTCCCCCCCCCGGATTGTCGAATCCCACATTAAATGTTATGGTGCATTCTTGATTTATGATTATTAATGCATCGCGTTGCTCGTTTCAAAAACTAACGGGTGGTTTGGATGCTTTAGATAGAACTTTTAAAATATAGTAGTGTTTGATTGCTACTTTTGTTTTGTTTATAAATAATACCTTATTATTATGTTATATGAAAATTTATATAATTTATATGTGATCAAATATGAAATAAGAATAAAAATATTAGTGAGAATGTTTTCTCCCCTCCAACTCTTAAAGTACTAAGGTACGTAATTGTCTTTCCTCACTAACTCAATTAAAATATTTATGAAAATAGTCATTAAATATTTTTGAGTAGAAAATTTCAATAAGAAAATCTAGTAATTTGTTAGTAGTGAAAATGCAACAATTACTACCAGCTGCACGTATATTTATTTATTTACGTAATATAAAGGTGTTCCTTCTTAACCTGCCACCCATCGCAACAAACTCTCTATACTCAGATCAAGCAAAAGTTATTGCACTAAGTATTACTATCTGGCACTAAAAGATCTCAAATGTGCTACCTATACTCTATTTCATTGACAGTGATTTTTCTTTATTCTTTGAGTCTAATAAAGCAAATTTTAAAGTTAGTTGTTGCTTTTAATATCCCCGTTTCAATTCATTTGTTTTACTAACATCTATAGTCCGTTTCAAAAAAAGAAAGTCTTTTTTCTTTTATGTGAACTTTTTAATTTCAACGTTTCATATTACATGTATAAAACCACAAAATTCAAAAATCTTCTTTATTTTTTAAATTCTGTATCAAATCAAAACCAGACAAAAAACCACAAAATTCAAAAATCTTCTTTATTTTTTAAATTCTGTATCAAATCAAAACCAGACAAGAATAATTTATTACATGTATGTATTCTAAATATGTTTAGCTTGAGAATAATTGATTTTTTTTACATGATTTCAATTGGTATCATAGAACTCACCTTATATCCATATTTGAATATAATCTAGAGATAATTTGTAGGGATGAGGCAAAGATCTATCTTCTTATGCATTACAATTCCTGGCCTAACAGTTGTGTCAATGTCCTCTTTTCTCATGCCACAAGGCAACTTCCAATCGAATGCATAAAGAAGATTTGATAATGTAAGTTCCACTATGGCAACACCAAGTGTAATAGCTGGGCATCCTCTTCGTCCAGCTCCAAATGGAATTAACTCAAAGTTTTGTCCTTTAAAATCAATATCGCTATTCAGGAATCTCTCAGGAATAAACTCATTTGGATTCTCCCATATCTCGGGATCTCTTGCAATAGACCAAAAGTTAACATAAATTGTGGTTCCTGACTCAATTTCATATCCTTCTAGTATGGACTTTTTCATTGATTCTCTTGGTAGTAGGAGTGGAGCTGATGGATATAATCGTAATGTCTCCTTTATTACTGCTTTAAAATAAGGCATGTTTTGGATGTCATCTTCATTTACAACGCCTTTTTTACCAATTAATTGTCTGATTTCCGCTTGAACTTTCTTCATGGCGCTTGGATTCCTCATTAAGGCTGTCATCGCCCATACTATTACAGCCGCGCTTGTGTCTGATCCTGCAATTAATACGTCCTACAAAGAAATTGACACACAAAAAAGACATAAAAATATGTCAATACATGAGTAAGTCTCAACAGAAAAACAATTACCAGTACTATGTTTTTATTCGGAGCAAGTTTGGATCAGTTATATGAATATTTGTTTCTATATAATTCACTCCGGTCCATTTAAACTATCTCGGTATAATATTATAACATAAAAAATTTTAAAATAGAACTATGACAAGAAAAAAAAAGTGTCTTAAAACACTAGCTAAAAGTTCTGAATATTTTTTTATCAAGGTATAAATCTCTAATAAAGCTAAAATTCCTAGCAAACATACATAGGACTCAAAGTACATGTACTAACATAAATATACAAGATTACCATGGCAAGTGCTTTTACATCCTCCAAAGTGAGATCAATTGGAGTTGATTTCTCTTTCTTCAATTGGAGCAAAAGATCAAGAATGTCCCCTTCCATGGATTTTGGCCTATTGGGATTAAGATGTTGCTCGATGAGTTCTTCATAAAACTCATCCAAGTCCTTGAAATTCTTCTCAAGTCTATCTATCAATCCAGTAAGTTTATCAATCCAACTTAAAGACGGAAAAAAATTAGAGACGAAGAAGCTAGCCATCATTGCTTGAGTCTCAATTAAAAGTTCATCAAATCTCCTCCTTTCATGTGCTTCTTCATCATACCTAATACCAAAAGCAACTCTACAAATAATTGTACTTGTTAGTGAATATAACATAGTGCTCAAGTTGGTGACTTGTGAAGTTGTAGCTTGTTGAGATATCTTTTTGATCATTCTTGATACTTCATCTTCACGAATTGAACTAAAAGATTGTACTTTCTTGAGACTAAATAAATGAACAATACAAATTTTTCTCATTTCTCTCCAATATTCATTGTAAGGTGCAAAACCAATATCATGACCATTGTAAGACAATTTATGTTGCCCAAGAAGAGAAGGTCTACTACAATATACTAGATCTTGTGTTTTCATCACTTCTTTTGCTAGTTTTGCTGAAGAAACTACAATTATTGGAGTAGAGCCAAATTTCAATGAGAAGATTTTTCCATATTTCTTGGTAAGTTTCCAAAAATATATATGAGGGGTTATACTATCAAATTGATGCAAATTTCCAATGACTGGTAAACCTAAAGGACCTGGTGGCACATTGGTATTCTTACTTATTTTGGTTTTAAGAAGAAAAATGAGAATAATAGAAAGAGCTACTGAGAATAGAAAGAACATCATTTTATTGTCCACAACTGATAAAAAAAACTGGTCACTTGAAATGTCTTAAATATAAATGGATCATAAGTAGACCATAAGACTATACAATATACAATAATAACATAGATGAGTTTACAATTAGATATTTATAAATATTTAATCAATTTTAATATATATAAAGTCTAAAAAAAAAGTAATATATTCATGTGAACCCATAAACGATACTCTAAATTATCCCCCGGCTATCACTCAAATCAAATTGTATGCAACATGTATCTTGATGTAAACTGATACCTAACTACCTATAAATGCATATAAGTCATGAAAGCTAGGTGACATAGAAAAGTCATAGCTAGGTTGTATATGGCATACTCCCTCCGTCTTAATTTATGTGGCATTTTTCGGATTTCGAGATTCAAATAAGTCTATCTTTGACCGTAAATTTTTCATATATCTTTTGATTATTTTGAATTGCCAACTATTATGACTTATAGTACTTTTTACGTAGTTTACAAGTATATAAATTTCATTTCAAAATAATTGAAGATTCCACGCGCAAATTTTTTGTCAAACTTAAACTGTTTGACTCTCGAAAAATAAAAAGTGTCACATAAATTGAAACAAAGAGAGTATTTTTTATGATATGAGTTTTATAGCACATCCTTGGCGGATGCAACTAGCGGGTTCATCTAAATCTAGTTGAATATTTACGTAGAACATATATTTATGCGTAAAAATTCACTAAAATTTAAATAATAAATTTGAACTTATAATTTTAAAAAACAGAATAAATTGCAAAGGGAGATGAGAAAATGGAGGCTTTGCATGATGCAAATTATGTTTCTCTGATTACTTACTAACTTGGTAGTAGTTTGTTCGAATTCTTGAAAAATCGATGAAAGAGAACTAATGTCAAAAAAGTATTCGATTAATTACTCGTTTCTTTAATAAGAGTAATTTTCATCTAACTCGATTCGAAATGAAAGTTATAGTATGCACATCGATTTTTTTCACTTAATTGTGGTTTAAAATATTATGTTATAAATAACACTATACATATAAATGTTGAACTAGGAACACACTTCAATATTTTACATAAAAACACGCTATATATTTTTATAAACAATCACCTAGTTTCTCCAAAGCTAGGTGTATATAAATGTTGAACTAGGAACACACTTCAATATTTTACATAAAAACACGCTATATATTTTTATAAACAATCACCTAGTTTCTCCAAAGCTAGATGTGAAATTTTATTATCACAAACATTATAACTGAAGAGATCGAGCTCAAAACAGTGCGTACCATATTAAACATAGATAATAATAATAAACACTTTGCACATATGTTAACGGGTATATTAAAACATAACTTATATGTTTATGTGTGGGTATAATTTTTAGGGACAAGGCAAAGAGCATTTTTCTTATGCATGGCAAGTCCAGGCATACCATCTGTATCAATGTCTTCTTTTATCATTCCGTAAGGCAATTCCCAATCAAATGCATAAAGAAGATTTGAAAGTATAAGATTTATCGTTGCAACACCAAGTGCAATACCTGTAAAGAGACAAATTCAAGATTTAATTTTTATAATTGAAAGATGATTTTTAAAGGGAACATTGTAGATATATAATATGTTTTCGAAGTATATATATATTAATATAGTGTATATGTTGTGTATAAATATATACATGTTATAAGTATCGTATATGTATATTTGATATAAAGTATACACTACATATATAATTTGTACATATTTTGTAAATTAGATAGCTTAAATGGTTTAGGCTTGTTGCTATCCCATTTTTTAATGTTATTTCTAGTTCTTTTTATATGATTTTTATGTAAAAACTATAATTTAAATAAGTAAATTGTGGGATCAATTGGATTTATCGGGTAAATTATAAATCTATTATGGAATACCTGGACAACTTCTTCGGCCTGCTCCAAATGGAATCAACTCAAAATTTTGGCCTTTGAAATCAATATTACTCTTCAAGAATCTCTCGGGTATAAATTCTTCTGGATTTTCCCATATTTCAGGATCCCTTGCCATTGCCCATGAGTTTACATGAATTATAGTTCCTGGCTGAATTTCATACCCTTCTAGTGTGGATTTTTCCATTGCTTCTCTTGGCACTAGAAGTGGAGCTGGTGGATATAATCTAAATATCTCTTTTATAACTGCATTGAAATAAGGCATGTTTTGAATATCATCTTCATTCACAATGCGTTTAATCTTAATTGATTTCCTAATTTCTTCTTGAACTTTCTTCATGACTTTTGGATTTTTCATTAAGGCTGTCATTGACCATATTACAGCAACTGCATTAGTGTCTGTTCCACCCGTTAATATATCCTACAAAATAATCAAATTTAGAGGAAAATGAAAGAGATTTTCAAATCATTAGAAATTCCCAAAACCAATATATATAGGAGATACAAGTAAGTATCTATGTGCGAGTGTACACTAATTTTATAAGTTAATTAGTCAATCTTGTACTTGATATAGTATGCCAATATAAGATAGTCAATATTGCACTAGATATATATAGTATGCCTAAATCAGTATATTTAGGAGACGAAATTTAAATTTGTGTATACCTAATTCCAATATAAAGTGTTTGTTTTTTTACAAAATTATTAGTAAAAATAGCTTTTAGCAGCAATAAATTAAATATAACATATTGACATAAATATACACATTAACAAAGAGTGTTAAAGTCTTTATCGGCATTAGTTTGTTGCTGTTTGATTCAATGTTGCTATAGGCTTTACGACATTTACAAAGAGGGTTAATTACCGCTAAAAATACGTATTTAGCAGCAATTATTGTTGTTATAATTAAATTGCCGCTAATTAAAATCATGTTGGTGTAGTGTATGTATATTATCCAAATATATGTAAATTAATTTTTATCTACATGCATATATTGGTTATAGAAATATACAGTTTGATTACTTACCATGAGAATTCCCTTTATGTTGTCCAAAGTAAGATCGATTGAAGTTGATTGTTCTTTTCTTAATTGAAGCAAAAGATCAATAATATCTCCTTCCATTGATTTTGGCCTATTGGGATTGAGATGCTGGTTAATGAGTTCTTCAAAAAACTCATCTAAACCATTAAAACTCTTCTCAAGTCTACTAATATTTCCAAATAATTTATCAAGCCAACCAAACATAGGAAAATAATCAGAAAAAAAAAAATATGTCATCATCTCTTCTGCCATAGTGGAAAGTTCAGCAAATTGCTTTTTTTCATGTGTTTCTTCATCATACCTAATACCAAAAGCAATTTTACAAATAATTGTATTTGTTAGTGAAATCACTGTCGCTCAAATTTATAATTTGTGAAGTGATGGCTTGTTGAGATATTTTCTTGATCACTTTTGATACTTCATCTTCACGAATTAGACTAAAAGATTGCACTTTTTTGAGACTGAATAAATGAACAACACAAACCTTTCGCATTTTCCTCCAATATTCATTGTAAGGTGCAAAGGCAATATCATGACCATTGTAAGACAATTTTTGTTGGCCAAGAAAAGAGGGTCTACTACAAAATGTTAAATCTTGTGTTTTCAGTACTTCTTTTGCTAATTTTGCTGAAGAAATTACTACCATAGTGGAAGATCCAATTTTCAATGAGAATATTTTTCCATATTTTTGGGAAAGTTTCCAAAAATAGAGATGAGGGTTTAAACTATCATATTGATGCAAATTTCCAATAAAAGGTAGCCCTAATGGACCTGGTGGTAGTAAGGTTTTTCTACTCATTTTGGCTTTATGGAGAAGAAAAATGAAAATAATAGAAAGAGCTAATGAGAATAGAAAGAACATCATTTTATTGTCCTGCACAAAAAACTAGTCACTTGAAATGTATAAATAAATATAAATGTATCTTATGTAGACGATAAGAATATAACAAGTGAAGTGCACAAATGCCCTGATTTTGGGACCATCGTTTAAGTTGTACACAAAGTTTATAAAGATATTAAGTTAATATACAATAATAATTAAGTTCACACGTATAGATATTTATACAAAATCAACTTTTATGCAACATGTAAATATCTTGAGGTAAACTGATACCTACCTACCTATAAATACATATAAGTACATGAAAACTAAGTGATATAAAAAAGTCATATAGCTAGGCCGTATATGGCATATTTTATGATAGAAATGAGGACCATTGGCAGATGTAGGGTTCATCTAAATCTAGTTCAATATTTATGTAGAACTTATATTTATATGTAAAATTCACCAAAATTAAAATAATAAATTTGAACTTTTAATTTTAAAAATAGAATAAATTGCAAAGGGAAATGAGAAAGCAGAGGCTTTGCATGATGAAAATTATGTTTATCTCATCATTATCGATAGATTTAGAATTTAATGTTTATGAATTTTATAAAAAAAGTTTAAGTTAATATACATTAAGAACTGAATTCATAGTTAGATATTTATAAATATTATTGGTTTGGGGAGCATTTTAATATTCTTAAAATTATGTTGAAGTGCTTTCTCCAATTCCTTTTTAATCAATTTTTTAATACATATATAAGGTTAATTTAAATAAAAATTAATGAGCTGAACTCGTAGACGATACTCTAAATCATCCCCCTACGTAACACTCAAATCAACTTTTAGGCAACAAGAAATCTCCAAAACAAATAAGCCATTAAAGTGACATAGAAAAATCATAGGCTATATATATATATATATATATGGCCTATTTTGTGATGGAATTAAATGAGTTTTATAGCACGTATCAGTATGGACAATGAGGACCAACTAGGGGGTTCATCTAAATCTAGTTGTATATTTACACGGGATATATATTTATACATGAAAAATTATTAAAATTAAAATATTAAATTTGAACTCATAATTTGTATTAGAACAAAATGCCTTGTATTAATCTCCAAGTCTAGTGTGTGTGTGTGTGTATATATATATATATATATATAATATGTGTTTGCGCGTAGACTTTGTTTTCACTCAATTGTGGTTAATTGTACGATACATTAATTTCCATTTCATTAAATCAATCAACCATGGTAAATGATATAGTTTGATATATATATATGTGTGTGTGTTAAATTTTATGGTGCAATCTTGATTTATGATTATTTAAAAATTCATCTTGTTGCTTAATTAGACGATGTGTTATGAACATGGTGAATTATGAACTAATTTAATTTAATTTGTTTATAAATAATAAGCTTATAAATTATATAAAATAATATGTATTATTTATACGAGATAGAATATGGAATAAGATGAAAATATTAGTAATAATATTCTCCCACGACAAGAATTTTGTTCTCAATAACATGGTATATATAAATGTTGAACCAGGAACGCACTGAAATATTTTAAATAAAAACACGCTTAATTTTTATAAACAATCACCTAGTACGTTCCTCCTGAGTTAGATATGAAATTTTATTATCAAAAATATTATAATAGAAGTGATCGAGCACAAAATAACGCGTACCATATTAAACATAGGTAATGGAAAATACTATTCTCATATGTTAAGGGGTATATTAAAACATATATTATATGACTAGCTAGGTGTATGGATATTTTTTTGGGACAAGGCAAAGATCATTTTTCTTATGCATGCCAAGTCCAGGCATAATAGTTGTGTCAATTTCTTCTTTCATGATCCCATAAGGCAATTCCCAATCAAATGCATAAAGAAGATTTGGAAGTATAAGATCCACCGTTGCAACACCAAGTGAAACAGCTGCAAAGAGACAAATTTAAAATTTAAACTTTAATTATAATTATAAAATTATTTGAAAAAACTCATCGTGTAAATTATACATCTACCATTAGATACCTGGACAACCTCTTCTGCCAGCTCCAAATGGAATCAACTCAAAATTTTGACCCTTGAAATAATCGATATCACTATTTAAAAATCTCTCAGGTATAAATTCTTCTGGATTTTCCCATATTTCAGGGTCCCTTCCAATCATCCATGTGTTCACATAAACTACAGTTTTTGGTTGAATTTCATACCCTTCTAGTGTAGATTTTTGTATTGATTCTCTTGGCATTAGGAGTGGAGAAGGTGGATATAATCTAAATGTCTCTTTTATCACTGCTTTGAGATAAGGCATGTTTTGAACATCATCTTCATTCACAATGCCTTTGTTCCCAATTGTTTTTCTGATTTCTTTTTGAACTTTCTTCATTGCTTTTGGATTTTTAATCAACATTGTCATTGCCCAAATTATTGGAACTGCACTAGTTTCTGTTCCACCAAAAAATATATCCTATACAAATGAAAGAGATTGTCAAATCATAAGAAGTTCCTAATGTACGTATTAATGTATGAGTTTAACTTGTGTACACTAACGATATAAAGTTAGTCAACAACGTCTACAAATAGTAACCCTATTTTGATAATTTTAGAAAATTTATATTCAAATTATTGATCACTTACCGTGAGAATTGCTTTAATGTTGTCCAAAGTGAGATCAAATGGAGTTGATTACTCTTTTCTTAACTCTAATAAAATATCAATAATATCTCCTTCCATGGATTTTGGCCTATTGGGATTGTGATGTTGGTCAATGAGTTCTTGATAAAACTCATCCAAAATCTTAAAATTCTTCTCGAGTCTACTTATTTTTCCGGAGAGTTTATCCATCCATTCTAAGAGAGGAAAATAATCAAAGACAAAAAAGGTTGCCGCCATCTCTTGTGACATAGCTAAATGTTTATCAAATCTCCTCTTTTCATGTGCTTCTTCATCATACCTAATACCAAAAGCAATTCTACAAATCATTGTACTTGTTAGTGAAGTCAATATATTACTCAAATTTGTAATTTGTGAAGCGGTTGCTTGTTGAGATATTTTTTTGATCATTCTTGAGACTTCATCTTCACGAATCGGTCTAAAAAGTTACACTTTCTTGAGACTGAACAAATGAACAACACATATTTTTCGAATTTCTCTCCAATAGTCATTGTAAGGTGCAAAGCAAATATCACTACCATTGTAAGATACTTTTTGTTGGCCAACAAAAGAGGGTCTACTACAAAATGTTAAATCTTGTATTTGGGTTACCTCTTTTGCTAATTTTGCTGAAGAAATTACTACCATAGTAACAGATCCAATTTTCAATGAGAATATTTTTCCATATGTTTGGGAAAGTTTGCAAAAATAAAGACGAGGATTTAAACCATCAAATTGATGCAAATTTCCAATAAAAGGTAGCCCTAAAGGACCTGGTGGCACAATGGTTTTTCTACTCATTTTGGTTTTATGAAGAAGAAAAATGAGAATAATAGGAAGAGAGATTGAGAATAGAAAGAATATCATTTTGTTGTCTACAACTGCGCAGAGGCAATTCAAAATTTGAAGTGTATGAACTTTTATGAAAATCCCAAATTATATATTAATCTATAATAATAACTGAAACTACAATTAGATATTTATAAGTATTAATTCGATTTAATAATATAAAAATATTAATGAAAACTAATAAGTTCACGTGACATTTAGATGATACTCTAGAATCTAGATCAGCCCCTACCTATCCCTCAAATCATTTATGCAACAAGAGGTATCCGGAATGTAATTGCCTCTATGCAAATTCTTGAGTACCTATCAATAAATAGCCCAAGGAATTATAGTCGAGATGCGTGAAAGCTGGCTAGACACGCTCGGAATGGCTATGTAACATCATATGAAGGAAAAGATTAAATTGCATGCAGCAGATATAGAAGATAGTCAAATAAGCCATATTTTGCCCAAAGCAATTACCTATGCATCCAAATATACATGTAGAAACAAGAACACTCCCTCTGCAGTTGAAACATTTTGTCTAATTAAGGAGTTCAAACGCACACAGCCTAATATAGAGAAGAATATATATATATAGTCGAATTCACGCAACGAAAGGAACTACGCGTCTTGATGTACTGAAGAGCAGCAAACAAATGGTACCCAATATGGTTTCGTCTTCCTCTTTTCCTTCTTGATGTCAACAGGATACCTCGCGGGAGAATTCCATTCTTTCTCCGCCTCTTTACTGACAGCAGTTGGTGCCTCTGAGCTCAGAATCGAGTTCACTGTCGTTGTCTTAGTACTGGCAGTTTCATCTTTCTTGTTAGCTGATGGCGGAACTTTTTTTACGTTTGGAGATCTGGCTTCACCAAGTAAACTTTTCAAGGGAGTGTGTTGCTGCTTCCCTGTGCTCCAGTTTGTGACTTTTGCAATTATCTCCTCATTCTTCTTTCTCCCTTGAGATTCATTCACCACATTCGTAATAGAAGGGAACCACCCTGCTTTAAGAGATTCTGTTTTCGTCTGTTGAGCGTTCAGCTGTGTTTCGATCTCAGAAGCAGTGGTTTTCTTGTTGGCACTACTTTCACCCGATTCAACCAATGTCATGAAAGACGGAGGCTCATAAACATCCGACTTGTCAGGATGGCACTCCTCAGATCCAGAAGTTGGTTTCTGCAAGTCATGCTCCGACTTCTCGAGTCTTTGAGTATCAGTTGTTTCGGTATCAGGAATGGCTGTCGACTCGGACTGGGTAGAAAGAACTGTTTCATCACAAATAGCAGAACGTATTAGAATGAGATTAAACAACAAAACTCATTTTGAACTTTTCTACAACAACAAAAGGCAACCAAAATTGACTTCCAAAAAGTTCTTTTCCTCATTTGATATATCTATACAGAGGAAACAAAAGTGATTATACCTGATATAGAACCCCAGTTGGCATCCAAGCTATCGGCTCTGCTACTCGATGAAATTGGTGTATCCATTGCAGAAACAGTTTCGTTCTGTTTTATGAGCTTGTCATCACCCTCATTCTGTGAGGCTGATGAAATGACACCAGTGGCACTTTTAAGGACATCTCCTGCAGGGGAGTTATTGACAACACGATTGTTCAAATCAGTATCGACAACATGATTGTTCAAATTAGTATCAACGACATGATTGTTCAAATCAGTATCAACAACATGACTGTTCAAATCAGTGGGCTCTTTCACGTCACAATCACTGATTACTTTGGAATCCAATCCAGTTGCACTTGCAGACTCCAATGCTTTGGCATCATTGCTAATTGACGCATCTTCAGAGGCTTCATGAAAAATTTCTTTCCTGCTTTCATGCACAGTTGTGTCTGTAACTATAGCACGGTCATTATGTCCTCCAACTGGGAAGATAGTTTTATCACCTTCAGAAACTCCTGCCAGCTTTTCCTCAGTCCTTTCTTTCTCAGTTTCACCCCCAGCTACAATTGGGCATTCGGTTCCGACCTTTTCATGTTCGCCATGGTCACTTCCTCCGAGAGTGACCGTAGTTTGAATAGCTTCAGATAAACAAGAAATGGCTACAGGGGTTGTTTCATTGTTTGCAAGAAGCTCATTTTCTGGATGGCCACCCTTGTTCACCTCTTCCATGGTAAAACTTGTTTCTTCGGTTCTTTCAATCACAGGATCATCAACTTCTGTTGATTGCTTGGCATCTGAAAGAGAATTCTTTGAAATGTCTTCAGGTTCTTGAAGACCATTGGAGTTCAGAATATTCGACACTCCACACTCGAAGGTATTCGGGTTGGATGATAATCCGCTTGAATCTGTAATACCCTCTGCGGAGACCGCCATCTTTTCTTCACTAACCTGATCCCCTGAAACATCCAAAGCTACTGAGGATATGCTTCCATCAGACCTGCCAGTGCCCACAAAAGACTGAGTCACCTCTGATGCAGCAACAATGTCATCTTTGACAGAGCAAATTTCTTCAGAAGAGACTAGATCCAATGGAAAACTAGATTTGTATTTATTGTAGTCTTTAAAATCTTTAAGCAGTTCAGGGTTGTCTGATTCAGGGAAATCTTTTGCCAAAGACACCACATGCACATCTTCCATCCCTTCCTCAGCTTTGGATGAGTCAGAAAGCTCCATTTGACGACCACCATCTATTTCATTAGACGAAACAGCTTTCAATTCCAATGTAGGTGCATTAGGTGAAAGTTCAGTGGAGGTTCTCTGTTTGTCCTGCTCCGCCTTATCATGTTGCTCATGCTCCTTATCTTCGGAATAGGCCAATTTCAACTCCGTAGAATCAGGATTTTCTCTCTCGCTATGCTGTCGTTCCTCTTTGTTGGGAACATTTTCTGTAGCTTGATCCTCTGCCTCAAGTAACTTAGACTCCACAACTGAAAATTTTCCCTCTGCCTCCTGTGGCTTTGACTCATAACTTTCATTATTTGACGTCTTATCATCTGTATTAGATACCACTGATTGAGACGCTTCGACAGAAGCCTCAAAAGCATCAGCTAAACCTTCATTGGCATTGATATCTTCTATCGCCTTCAAATCATTTGGCTGGTCAGAAAACATCTGCATTTGTTTGGCTTCAATTGATTCAGCTGCATTCATCTCCTGCAGAGAAGCATCCCCTAGGATCTCGGATTTAACAGCACTAGCGTCCACTTGTAAGTCAACTGATCTGTCAAGCTTTGAACCCAATGATTTATCTGCCACTGGCTGATTGATTGCACTTTCAGGTGACTCTGGATCATTTACTTTGGCAGTGAGCTGGTTATCATTTACAGAAACTGAGATACCTACAACCAGACAGTGCACCTCAAATTCATCATGTAATTAATGAATGAAATGCAGTCTTCTAAATGTGAAGGCAGATTGCTAAACCTAATTAGCAGAATGAAACAATTAAGGAACAAACAACCAAAATGATTTAAACTAATATGTAGGTAACGGAAGCATAATGATCACAAATTGAAAAGAACATTAAGTTGTAGAAAATTATCTTAAAATCAAACTAATAAATAAATTTAAAGGTACTTTTGACACAAAGAAGAAGCTCCTCTATTTTCCATAGATTATCGCATTTTATTACATTCATCAGAAAGGAAATTCAAGGATGTTGTGCAGTTCAAATGATACCAGATAGCCCCTATTGACTACCAAGCCTCATTGCCCACCCAAAAAGGGAAATGAGACACATTGGATGAAAGAAAAGAAAAGAACGGAACAATTTGGATAATTTCATTTTTAGCATTCTTCCCAATCTTGATCATCGTTTTCGTTTTACCATTCTTCCCATTCTTGATCATCATTTCTTCCAATTTCAACCATGTAGTCACGTATCAAGGAAATATCATCTCATACTCCCTATATTGCTTAAAACCACGTATTATTACGGTCTTGGTAGTTTCCTGATCACATATAATTATGGGTAATACAACTGTTCAAGGGGAAACTCTTCCTAGGGAGGACCACAGAAGCAGGCCCACATGGAGCTATGACATTGACAATCCACAACAAATTTAAGCTGACAATTGTGGGAGACACCTAAATTGACCTGACACAAAAGTCTTCAATGACACAGCTACTAGGTTCAGCATTAACAGCGGATTCGGGAAATATCATAAAGGGAGTTCACTGGTTTTAATGAGAAGCATTTTAATGGTTGTCCATAATAAGTACTGTAAGTTAAGGGAATTCACTGATTGTCACAGAGCTTCAAGACAGAAAAAAACAAGGTTTTAAAAATCCAGTATAAATTATTTCAAACAATGGAAACAACCAAAGATGTCCATAAAATAGTCAAGTTACTCATGGAAATGAATATTCAATATAAGAAAACTTCATCCGTCCATCTCATTTAGAATTCATAATAAGAATTCCTAGACTCAAACCTTATTGGTTCACCAATTACCAAAGTTGCAGGGAAATCAATTTCTGACATGCGGAAAAGGAAAATTAGAAGCAGAGACAAGATTCTTTTTTTGATAAAGATAAACAGAGACAAGATTCTAACATTAGCAAAGAATAAAAATGACATCATTTTGAACTTTGACTAGTTGCATTATCAATATTCTACTTTTTGCACACATCAAAGGACCAAATATGATGCTCAAACTCTCCAAAATTGTTGCCACATCCGTGTCGAATACTCCAAAGTGCACTACTTTTGGAGTATTTGACACACACCTGTTGATATTTTTGAAGAGTCCAAGCAACATAAGGGACCTATCACCTATCAATTAATTCTGAAACTAAGAACCCTTCAGTCTATGATTTAAATGGCTTCTATGAAGAGATAAATACTCCCCATGCCCTAATTCCGGGGGAGCTTTCCCATAACCTTAGAGGGTTTCTCGAGCATGAGGTGCCATACATGATTTATCATCTATGAAGAATATTTCCAAAGCCTCACAAGTTCCATGCACTACTTGTCTCAATCTCACCTGATTCCCCAAGCAAGATACCAAAAAAAAGGACGAAAAAGACAAGATAGCAATAACCAACTTCCCCAAAACAAGATTTATTTTTTTACCCTTACTGTGAATGGTAAGTGCACAACAACACATAATACAACAGAAATTAGGAAAAGGCTGTAATCCCCAACAACCAATACATTGCTAAGTATAATTACATACAGCACATTTGAGAAGCCATTTGATGCTTGACATAAATAAACATGAGTGATCATTTGCCTTAATGCTTACCTTCAATTGCATCGGCCTTCAATAATTCATCATCAACTTTTTTCACATTCGTGTTCGAACTTTTGACACCCTCTGGACGCTCTTCCATGCCAGGGCTGATCCCACTATCAGAAAACTCCATGACAGCATCAGAGAAAGTTTCATCCTCTGATCGATATGATTTGTCACCACTACTACCATCTTTAACACTTATCTTTTTACCAATAGGACCTAAAACAAAAACCATGATCACATAAAAACACAAAATTTCAACAGAAAAGAGAAACAAAACTACATTCATGCAAAAGGCTCAAGATTTCTCACTTGGAGTTTGCTGATCTCCATCTGAGTGATGCTCGTCATCAGAAACTGCTGAATGGGTAGAATTACCTGCTTCGGATTCACTAAGCTTATATCCTTCAACCTTTCCACATACCTTCTTGTGTGCCCTTCTGTGTCTAGCACTAGGATGTGGGTTTGGGAAAGGCCAACTACATTTATGACACAAATGTGTACCATGATTCTCATGCCCTGAATTCAAGAAATCTCATTTCAGAACTCCCATTACCAACAATAACAACAACATACCCCATGTAATCTCACAAGTGGAGCGGAGGAGAATAAAGTGTATGAAGACCTTACCCCTACCTCGTAGAGATAGAGAGGCTATTTCCGATAGACAACTCCCGCTACCAACCCAATAAATTATACATGAAAATTCAAATATTCACAGAGCAATAACAAGAACTAATGCTTATAATAATCCCAGAAGAGGATGAACTACACATTTCACACATTCATACACATGTCTGCTTATATATGTAAACATACTCTTTAAGATTACATAAAAACCCCAATTCACAACTTCCAATACCCAAAAACAAAACACAAATTAAACATTTCACACATTCAACATACACTTCTTGAAAAATTAAGAAAAATCCCCCATTTTGCAACTCCCCAATACACAAAAAAAACTCATTTATAACTTAAGTCAAGACCCCATTGACCAATACACACAGAAATACAAGCACAAAACTCCCACAAAGTAACCCAAAGTTAAGAGAAATGTAGATATCCTTCAATAAAACCCCTGAATACCCAAATCAAGAAACAGTACACCCATAAACAGAAACTAACAAAATAACTAAAAAGAAACAAACTTTCAGAAACCCATTAGATAAAAAAGAGAAATAAACCTGATGGGGTTGTCATTTTGTGATCTTGGCTCTCCATAAGCAAGAAAATCAGCAACAGAACAAAGAAGTAAAGAAATGTGTACTGAAGAAAAGAAAGCTTTGTGACTTTGGTGTCAAAGTTGAAAAAGTATTTGATGGAGGTCTAGTAGTACAGTAAGGAAAAAGATAGAGACAGAGATGCAGGGGTGGGGGGTTTGTGGGGGTGGGGTATGAAACAGAGATGATGATGATGATGATAAAAATGGTTATATTGCACCATGTGCGTATGTTATGGAGTAAAAACAGTTTTTTAGGACTTAAATACCCTTCCTTGACTAGAACTAGAATCCTATGTTTTTTGGGTGATTGAATGAGTAAAAATTGTGTGCTTAGAGTGGTTGTACATGTATGACTTAAATACCCTTTATTGATATAATGATGTGTTATCAAGTTTAAGTTGTATACCGATAGCAATATATTTTGTGTAATCGACGAGAGGGAGTTGCTCGGATGGTAAGCACCCCTCACTTCCAACTCGAAGGTTGCGAGTTCGAGTCACTAAGGGAGCAAAAGGGGTGGGACCTAGTGGGAGCTCCTCAAGAGGGTAAATATATATATATATTGTGTAATCTCACGAGTGGATACCTTGATTGATTTTTGAGAGGATGTTTACAACCAAAAGGATATTTATAAGTAAAACTCTTTAAAATATGAGGTTTCTATAATTTTTAAAATAAGATTGGTTCTAGTTATAAAGTGAGTAAAGATAATTTAATGATAAACAAAAATTGATGTATATAACTTAAACTCAAGTTAAAATATTGGTTACTAACTAATCTTATGGTATTAGTGAAAGTGAAACTCTTATGTAAGTATAGATCAGATTTTCGATGTTAAAATACTAGAGTAGTCATATGTTATTTATTATTATTTTTTATAAAAATAAACACTTATGAATCATGATCTTGGGCTATCGATGACTTGTCTATATGTGTGAGTTTGATCCTCAATATTTTTATTGATTTGTTTCTTTATTTGGTTAAGGGGAAAGAGACGAAATGAAAGTAAAAGACAAATGGTTTTCCTTAATTATAAAGCGAGGAAATAGTCAAAGGGACTATAAAAGTAAAATTTATAAAAATAAGTGTAAAAGCTTCACAAATTGTTTTGTTGTTTTTGGTAGGAAATAAAAGAGAAGAGTGAAGAGCATGGGTATATGGATTATTTCCTAATTTATATAATAAAGAAAAAAAGTTAGAGATTGTTTATGTTGTTTTGGTAATTAGAAATAATGAAATATGAATTATTTGTTCTGGGATTTGGTAAGGCAATTAAAAATAAATGTTATGAATAGATAGGTTAGATCATGTCAACTTTGTTGAATTAATGGTTGTCCAAAATTAAGTTCTACTACTTAAGATTCAAGTCAAACATTTGAAAATGAAGAAGAAAATAAGTCTTGTGGTAAAAGTAATTGTGATTCATTCCATTATATTCGGCTTGTTATGATACTTTCAAAGTATGTAGAAATGGTCGATTGAGCTTGTATTCTTGTAAAATAATAATTGCGTTCGAATTTAATTTATTTACTTAAACAAAAAATTATTATTTTTTGATGTTTCACGATCGCTAAAATGACATGCTATGATATCCCAAAGTATGTAAAAACGGCCGATCGAGTTTGTATCGTTACTAAATAATAATTATGACTGGATTTAATCTATTTACTCAATAATTTATTCAGTGTTTCACCATCACTAAAGAAGTTTTAAAAAGTATTAAACATTTTCACTTTTGATGCCACTTTATAAAAAAAAAGATGGACTTCATTAAAAAAAAAACAATCAAAATGAACATAAATAACCAACAGAAAAAGAAGTGTAATAAATAAACTGTCTTGAATTTTGCCTTAAACCTCCCATTTTGAGTGTGGACAAATAAATAGGCACATAAACAAATATAAAATTAAACAAATAAATACATATATCTTATACGCAAATCGCATGAGATGCCAGTACCCATTACAAATGATTGACTTTTAGATAATAGCTGCAATCAATTTTATTTTATTTTTTAGGAATTTTAGTTGAATCATACAACTAATTACACCTTTGTAGCCAATCATACTCTCTAAATCCGTATTTATTTTTCATCAAAAAAATTCCTTTACCTCGTTTTAATATCTTAATTACGACTTTATCTTAGAGTTGAATAGAATTTTTTTTTTGTCAAAGATGCTTTCCCCATCTATTTTATAATCGTTTAACATTTTTAATATTTGTACAATCTAATAATTAATTTATATTTTTGTGTATCAATTATACATCGATTCATTTGACACTTTGGTTGTGATATTTAATTGTGAAAGCTGGGTGTTACATGCACTTTAATTTCTTGTTGACATTTGGTTTTGGATATATATTTAATAAAATTGAGCAAGATATTCATTTAATAAAATATGTATATGAGGTGTACATGTGCATGAACCAAATATTAATTTCTCTTATAATTACATGAAAGTGGGAAAAAAAATTCTCAATAATGTGATTCTAGAAAAAAGTTTAAAGTGCTCAATGTAAAATTAATTATTTGAATATAAAAGAGCAGAACTTGAATTTATTATTTGATTTTAATATGACTAAGTCTTGAATTTGAATTCTGAAAATAAAGTTATTTATGATTTAAAAAAATGTTTATTCCTTCAAAGTGATCAAAGTTTTCGATATTCAAGTGTTTTTATTATTTTAAATAAGGTACATGCCATAGAAGCATAATGAATTACTTTCATTTTCCTTTTTATTATTGGTGTTCATTTATTTATTTATTTATTTTGTTGAGTCTCCATTTTGGGAAACACAAAAATAAACTAGTGGACAAATAATAAGATTGGTCGTGTCCCTCTTTGGACAATTATATGAATGCATTTTAATTTGCCAACACAAGGTGTTGTCACATGTCTGTCATAATCACAATAAAATTATTTGGTTAAGTATTTAAAGGTGGAGGCTTTATATACGAGTTAGCATAAGATCGTCTATATTTATTTATTTTTAATTTGAGGTTTATTAGATCAAAACAGATAATATGTATCATCTGTTTGAGTTACGACACATATGATATCACAATGAAATACTCTCTCAATACAGTGTGATGAACCTTAAGCAAAGATAGATAATACACTTCATCGATTTAAATCATGACAAGTATGATAATACATCCATAAAGAAGATGTATATATAAGATGTCTATGATAGAGGGAAGTGATCAGTGCAATCGACAAAAGCTGATAAAAAAGATGTATTGATAGACTTTTAAATTGACAAGCTTTTGAAGAATGAACACATACATATTACACCTTAGATGAATTTATTGTGGAAGAAAAGTGAAGAATTTTATAATGTTTATATAACACAAATCTACATAGTGTATTACACGCCTATAAGCTCAAGAATAATATAGCAAATTTAAATCTATACATTGAGTCAAAAAGAATAATAAGTTATGAACTTAGATCCTGATATTAATCCTTTTTGCAAATTGGATTAGTTATTTTTCAGATTATTAATAAAAATAAGGGTCCACAATAAATTGCTATAAAAGTCACCGACGGTGTCTATTATATTGGACTATTTTTGTCTTAAAGCCTCTAGTCAACTATTGTTGATTGAATCTAAGAGACATACATATTAATATTTGATTATTCAAATTATTTAACTGGATTATTATAATAATATAATACTTTATAACATCCACAATTTTTTATTTGAAAAAGAATTTGACAACCAATTTTTAAAAAGGTGTTTTTATGAATTTATATTGTTGATTAATCTTATGCATATGACTTCATGCATGTTTTAATAATATGCTTCCAACAAAACTCATGCTTTTGTCTTAAGTTAGATCTAGCATTAGTTATACTCTCTCTGTACCGTATTAATGGTAATGCTTCACTTTTTTCGAAAATTAAATTGATTAATTAAATTTTATTATTGAAATTTAAATATTTAAAAATTATATTTAAAAAAATTACTAGTCCATAAGTATGTCATTTAAACATTTTTGTTTCACTATGTGAAAAACTTGTAATATGAATTCAAAAGGAAAAAAAGAAAGAAAAAAGCAACATTTTAAGATTTCAATAATGGGGGTCGTTTATAGTGAAAGCTAATCGAGTTCAATCTAATTTCTTATAAAATTTGGGAAGCCAAATCAAGTGCGGACTATAAGGAATAATATGTGTAGGATGCGAATCTTAATAAGTTCACGATAGACGAAAGACAAAAAAAAAAACAAATAAGGAGTAGACATTTATTAATTTTTAAATATTTTATTTTAAGACTATAAATGTGTATATATCTTTTTTTTTTAAAATGTATGCTTGATGCCCCATGTATATAACTATTAACATCAAATTTTCTCATTGTTCGATGTCTTTTTTTTCTTTTTCATACCTACTTTAATTTGTTGTATTCGAATTAAAGTTTCTCTAGAAATCGTCTCCTTACCTTCACAGATTAGTAAATTTTTTGAACGATCTATCTTTCTCAAATCCCACTTAAAAAATTTCACGAGCATATAATTAAAACGAAAAATAATTATCTACCTCACCAAATAAGAGGAAAATTAAAGTCATCAAAAATAATAATATCTCCAATTACTTTGCTAAGAAAATAGGTAATGAATATGGACCCACAAAAAATCCAAGGCCCATAATTGTTATAAAGCCCATAACCGGGCTCACTAAAAGAGACCTTTGTCCTCTAGTTTCACGTGTTTTCCAAAGGATCACTTTCTCAAAAAATAATAATAATAATAATTCTTTTTTGAAAAATCAATTTCATATAAAGCTTAATTTGGATAGCATTAGGCAACCAGCCAACCTAGTACTAACAAAATGTTTCCTAATTGCATATATTATAAAATAAAACTCATTTAATCAATTATTTTGATCTCGACATTTAACCTGTAATTCTTTTTAAAAAAATTTGCACATATATTCACAATTTCACATGAATTGTGTCTGAAGTCAGGCATGACAAAATCAAACTCCGGACACATTGTTTGAAGTCACATATTGCTGAATTTCATTCATTTTTATTTGAAGTTCATGCACATGTCACTTGCTGAAGTTCAAGCAAAAATAAATGAACTTTCAGTCATATGTGGCTAATGTTTGAACAATATTGAACAATATCGAAAATTAAATAAATATATGTATAGTAACATGTGAACCTCTTAACAAAATTGATTTAAAATCCCAAAACTCCTAACCTTGATTTCACCTATTTATAAGAGTTTTTCATTAATATCAAATATATCACATTCACCCGTTGAAAAAAAAGGGGTTTAAAATGCCGAGTTTCAAAGGAAGTCACGAGTGCAGTGGTCTAGATCGATGACAATTAAAAGGCTTTTCCAATACATTAATTAGAGTTTAAAATACTGAGATCGTTTAGTTCAATTCGTGAAAATAAAAGCTCAATAATGATAAAGTAAATAACTCAACAAGCTATCACTTGGCGAATCACTAAACCAATTTGAGCAATATAGTGATTTCACTAACAAGTATAATTATTGGGAGAGTTGACAGCCTTACCCAAGGGGTGTCAAGTGATAGCACCCCTTTATCGAAAAATTATATTGTATATAGATATGTAAGTATTGATACCTTTTGACACAAGTTAAAGGTTAGTCTTGACACTCATGATTAAGGCGTTACAATTTTTTTTTAAATTCATGTGTTCTAATGGCTGGCTAGTGGCCTTTTTTTTTTAATAGGTAGTCCTACCAAGTATACAATTCCTTTTAAGTGAAAATCAATATCTCAATATTTGCAAAATACTCCTAATCTTTCTTCGATCTTCTTTTTAATTGTTTTTTTAAGTCACGTCAATAATTAGTGTTTGCTGTTTTAAAATATCTTCATGGGATATATTTTATATTTCTTAAAAAAATAATTAATGATTATGAAATCACTGGATGAATAAGGTGTAAATTTATTTCAAATACATCGACTCTCTCCCTCTCTCCTTGTGTATTAGGAGTATCTCAATTTTTAAAAATTAGAATGTTGCACAACAAGGCAAACATGCATATGATATGTATTTACGATAAATCACTATAGTTTAAAAAGTTACTACAATTTATAGCTATATGTAGAGTTTTATAGCAAATTTCTCCCTTCTCTCTCTTTCTCCTCTCTCTCAGAATTGCTTGCCTCTCTCCTCTATCATCTCTCTCTCTGATCTGCTCGCCTATCTCCTCACTCTCCTAGTCTCCCTCGTCTCTCTCCTTCCCTAACATGTAAATTGTAATTATAATTTATAATTAAACCAACTATAGCTATAAATTCTAATTAAGTCCAAACTTTAATCATTTAAACGTTGCCCTTTAAAAATATGTAGGTTTAATACGTTGTTAAATAGGGTTAAAATTCATTAGAAAAAAAACTAGAAAGTCCTATATTATACTTTTTCGTCCTCTTTTCTCTCTCATTCACTCCCTCAATTCATAGGAAAAATGGTGAAAGTAACTCGAAGCAAAGAAAAAAAGGTACCACCTTTGCCAACCATATTTTAATTTTTTTACACAGAAGTTCGCTGCTTTGAAAATCTTATGCTGAAAAATTCATTGCTTTCATCAATTTACACAAAAGTTAACCAACGGACTTTTTTTTTTTTTTTGTTAAACTCACAATACTATTTTTGTTCTATGTTTCCCCATACCCACTTGTTCGATTACACTGACTATGTTGTTGTCTATGTTATTCAATGATCGCTAGATTAATCAAAGTCGTGTATGTTAATCTCTTGGATGAACACTAGGTATGTTGTTGTTTTCTCGTACAATTTGTTTGTTTGGTTTTGAATTTGGCCCTAGAATTCAAGAAATAAAGAAATTCTTAAATCTTGTGGTCTTAAATTACGGATATGTATAAGATGCCCTTTTTGTTGGAATTATAAAATTCCCTAAGCCGACCTCATGGCACTTAGTGCGGGAGGTCTTTTTAGTTAGAATTAAAAAATTACCTAGGTCGACCTCGTGGCACTTAGTGCAGTGTTACCTCTCTCGTGTGATTTCCTCCTATTGCATAGGAGGAACAACTATCAACTAGTTTGAAAAGTTCTTTCATTTAGTAATGGAAGTCATCCGTTATCACTTTCTAAGGGTATGGTAGAGAGGCTTGAGAAGGTGGACAAGGTTTTACGCTGTACGGCTGCGGATTTTCCTTGTCATAAAACAAATTAAAGAATAATGAGTATGAAAAAAATAAAGAGACATACTTGGATTGGAAATTGGCTAAAAAGGAAAAAATAAGACAACAAATTGATCTTTTTCCATTTATGCATTCCAAATTTCTATAAAATATTGATAATGAGTAGTCAATATTGGTGCATTGAGATTTGATTGAGGGAGTATTTTCTGATAGACAAAGTTACTTGAATTAAGTAGTGTTATTAAAGGCGTGCTCAAGTCCTGAAGCCTAAGTTCTTTGCTTCGCGAATGAACTCTGTCTTTAAAAGCACAACTCTTGATATATTAATGTAATGAGTCCATGACTCTCTTTTGTGTTTTTTGGCTTTTAACTATGCCGTGTTGCATCATAAGATATATTTATTTGCTACATCCATTGCAGCCTAGCAAGAAGAAGAAAATATCAATACGAAGGAGGAAGAAATGTAGCAGTATCGTCATAAAGGAGGAAGGAAATAGTAATGATCAATTTGATAAGCTATCTGGTGATGTGTTAACTTGTATTTTTCTAAAATGCGCGGTGAAATCATTATCCATCTCAAGGTGCGTATCCAAGTCATGGAATGAATGTATTATTAGTCCCCTGTTCGTACGTTCTCATCAAAAACAACAGTTGATGGAAAATGCCCCTCAACTTCTCTTTGTGGAAACATTCAGTTATTTGCGCCGGTCAGATAAGTTGAAACTACAATTTGTTTCACTTGACATGGAAGGAAGAAATGAAGATTTGTACACAATCACCCACTATCCTGATAGACAAATCCATTCCAGCCGCTGGACTGTAAGCGCTGGTTTGGTTTGCCTTTCAACAGATTGTCGTATTTATTTGTGCAATCCCGCCATCCATCAATTACGTGAATTGCCCGACTGTTCACCTTCTGCTATCCCTGGATATGAACATTTTGGTTTTGGATATCTTCACTCAAAGAAGGAATACAAAGTGGTGCGTTTTTTCTATATGGGTCCCCCCGGTACTCTTCCTGTTGATGTTGTCCTTGCGCAGCTAAGATGTGAAGTTTTTACCCTAAATAGTGGGGGCATTTCTAATAGTAGATGGAAAGAAATCGCGGAGCAACCTCCATATCATCCGGTTTTTCCCGGGGTGTTAGTTAATGAATGTATGTATTGGTTGGCAAAGGATAAAGTAGTTTACTACGGCCAACCTCGAGTTATGTCATTTGACTTTGAAAATGAAAAATTTATATCTATATGTTGCCCATCAGCTGTTGTTAGCTTTTGGGGCTTGAATTTGATGGATTTGAAAGGGACCGTCTGCCTACCAGTTCTCAAGAGTTCAATTCTAGACTTGTGGATACTGAAAGATAAGGTAAGTTGCAGTTGGGTGAAGGAGTATAGTATCAATTTGGGAGTAAGGTTCGACCCTGAGAAATTAGGTTGTTTTTACAGCTCATGGAATGAAGAAATAATAATCTGTCAACAATTGGGGCTGATGATGATCTTCTTCTTCTATGACATAAAAACAAAATGCTTTAGACAAGTCGAAAGACATGGGACAGGACCGTTTCGTATATACTGGAAAACTTTGTTCTCTTTAGATTCTTAAGTCCCTTTCAAGTATTTATTTATATGTTTAATTAAACTCATATTTTTTCAAGTATTTATATGTTTAATTAAACTCATATTTTCTTTTGCTTCATGTGATGAAGTTACTGGCTTTTATTTCAGTTAAGTCCACGCAATTATTTGACTCTTCATTCACCAGAACCCTCCGTGACTATAATGAGCTCCATTATCCATGATTGTGCGCTTAATTTTTGGTGACAACGCTCCTTATGCCATTCCAAAGGTGAAGAGTTTACACCTGCTTGTCAATGATTTTTCTGCAAGAATCACATTTTACATCTTTTTACAAACTTCATTTTGGTAAAGCAATCTGTGGTTGGGAAGTGACTAAATGATTTTTTCATTTATCTGAAGAAAAAAAGCTGTTGCCACATTATATTATATTGTGTCCAATAAACGGTTTGAATGGAGTTCTCTGCTAGAGGTATTCATTCGCATCTATACGTCTTTTGTAAAAGGAAAATGATATGATATACCCTTTAACTTTGTCATTTAGAGCTGATATACCCTCGTTATGAAAGTGACTCATAAATACCCCTACTTATCAGCTCCAAATGGGAAAGTTGAGGTATTTTTTCCTAGACTGATTCATGTATAAAAAACACTCATTTCCTGTATATAGGTCTACTTGTAACTCTGCCAACATAGTGAAATTTTATGCCTCAAGTAAAGTTAACTGAAAAACATGTCTTCATAATTTGTTTTCTATCTAGAGTTAGAGACAAGTGTCATCACCATAAAAAAAATGTAAAATTCAAAAACAAAATAAATAATTCTTCAAATCCATTTTTGATATATGTATATTTTTAATATATTTTTCTCAATCAAGAGAAGAAAATATATCCATGTAGAACAGGAGAGGCAAAATATATTTATACAGAATAATGATCGATATTTCTTTAAAATATATATAATAAATAAGTCATGCAACAATTTGTAATTATTGTAATTTAATATTAGTTGCATATCATAAGTATACGAACATCTTTTGTTGTTCATTTGATGTCTAGTATCTGAATCGAAGCTCATAATGTGAATTTGTGCCGTGTAGGGCTCCATTTGAGGGAGACAATTTCTACTAATAATCTCTTCATACTCAAAGCTTAAATTCGAGATCTCTGACTAAAGAAAGAGCATTTTCATAAACTGCAACATATCATTTGATAATAACAAGAGTTGTTAAGTGAGAGAATAGTCGAAGAGCTAAAAAAGTAAAAAAAAAAAAATCACAAATTTATTTTCTATACATCTTCAAAAATCATGGATCTCCATGAATCAGTCGGGGAAAAGAGGAAAAAATACCTAATTTTAAATAATTTATAAACATATGTTTGAAACCACAAATTAAATCATAATTATACAATACATACAAATTTTATACATTTTTTGAAACCGGATTATGTATCAATATAATATAGTTAAAAAAGTTTATTTCTAAGAACCTCAAATCATATCAAATTGATTCGATATCAGTTCAAAAGATTTGAACAATAGAAAGTAGTTTATGAACCATTTATATGTACAAGTAGCTATGAGAAAATATTATAGCCTTAAACAATTATAAATATTTGTTTGAAGCTACAATTCATATCAATATCATACCGTTTGATTCATTAACCAGTGAAACCATAAAATAAAACATAATCATATAGTAGATTCATTTAAATTTGATACTAGAATTATACCTGAATTAACAATACTCTAAATTTGAACAATACAGATCAAAATTCATAATTTCTTTCTATACAGAAGTTTTATTGAAATAATTGCTACACCAAATCAATTTATATACACATTTGTGAGATATAAATTTACATATTTTTAATAAAACAGATTCAAAAATAAAAAATGCATAATATTCAAAAAACATTAATCCAAAAACTTAAGACAAATTCATTTTCAACAATCAATATAGAAAAACAAATTCATTATCAACAAATAAAAATCTACATCTACATTTAAATTGCAGAAACCATATAAATAAAAACAGAATGGTGTGAGAAAAGAAAAAAAAAATGAAGAAGTAGAGAGAATTAAGATTTGTGATAACAATACAAAATGGTAAAAGAAAAAAACCTATGAAAAAGCAGAGAGAGAAAAGAGAATCATTATTTATTGAACAACCATTTTCTCATATTCGCTCTATCCTTATTTATGTGACACTTTTTATTTTTTTTAAAGTCAAATAATTTAAGTTTGACAAACAATTTACACATGAAATCTTCAAATTATTTGAAATAAAACTTATATATTCATAAACTACCTAAAAGAAATATAATTGACAATCGAAAATATTTAAAAGATGTATAAAAAATTTACGGTAAAAAATAGAGTTGTTTGAATTTAGAAATATGAAAAGTGTCACATAAATTGATAGGAAGGGATATATAACTAGTAATATATATGTTTGGATTGGCTTAAAAAAACAGTTTTTAAGTCAAAAATAAAAAACCAAACTAAAATGACTTTTAAGTAAAAAAACAAAAAAGTAGGGGGAGATTTAGTTTTGGTTTTTGATTTATTTTAAGTTATTTTTAACTTATTTAAAGTCATTTTCACCTATCCAAACACATCCCAACTTATTTAAAGTCATTTTTGACTTATTTTAAATTATTTTTATATTTGTCAAACACTTTCAGAAGTTAAAAACTGACTTCTAAACGGCACTTAGTAAAAAAAAATTCAAATAATAACGGTTTTTGGGCTTAGAAGTTGGGCCGAAGTTCGAACCCACCGCCTATTAGACTTTTTCGTCCTCTTTTCAGTCTCATTCAGTCCCTCAATTCATAGCAAAAATGGTGAAAGTTACTCGACGCAAACAAAAAAAGGTACCACTTTTCCATCTAATTTGCTGGTTATTGTCAACCATGTTTTTATTTTTTACACAAAAGTTCATTGCTTTGCAAATCTTATGCTGGAAAATTCATTGCTTTAAGCAATTTTAATTTATTAGTTAGACTAGATGGGATTTAGTCTTTTAATTTATGAACACCCCTCTGTGATCTGTATCTCCCCTCAGCCTTATCCCATGAAAAGTTAATTGCTGCTATTTTTTTAAATTTTCTGCTATTTTGAGGATAAAAACATAATGTAATCACATTGACCTATGGATTTTTCTTTTGGGTAAACACACAATACTATTTTTGTTCTATGTTTCCCCATACCCCACTTGTTCGATTACACTGACTATGTTGTTGTTTATGTTATTCAATGATCGCCAGATTAATCAAAGTCGTGTAAATAATCTCTTGGATGAACACTAGGTATGTTGTTGTTTTCTAGTACAATTTGTTTGTTTGGTTTTGAACTTGGCCCTAGAATTCAAGAAATATACTTTTTTTTAAATCTTGTGGTCTTAAATTACTGATATGTATAAGATGTCCTTTTTGTTGGAATTAAAAAATTACCTAGGTCGACCTCGTTGCACTTAGTGCGGGAGGTCTTTTTAGTTAGAATTAAAAAATAACCTAGGTCGACCTCATGGCACTTAGTGCAGGGTTACCTCTCTTGTGTGATTTCCTCCTATTGCATAGGAGGAACAACTATCAACTAGTTTGAAAAGTTCTTCCATTTAGTAATGGAAGTCATCCGTTATCACTTTCCAAGGGTATGGTAGAGAGGCTTGAGAGGTGGACAAGGTTTTACGCTGTACGGCTGCGGATTTCCCTTGTCATAAAACAAATTAAAGAATAATGAGTATGGACATTCTTGGATTGGAAATTGACTAAAAAGGAAAAAATAAGACAAAACAAATTAATCTTTTTCCTTTTATGCATTCCAAATTTCTATAAAATATTGATAATGAGCAGTCAATATTGGTGTATTGAGATTTGATTGACGGATTATTTTCTGATAGACAACGTTACTTGAAGCAGTGTTATTAAAGGCGTGCTCAAGTCTTGAAGCGTAGGTTCTAGGCTTCACGAATGAACTTTGTCTTTAAAAGCACAACCCTTGACAACAAAGTGTATATTAATGTAATGAGTCCATGCTTTAGTTAGCACTCTTTTGTGATTTTTGGCTTTTAACTATATGGATGAGAAGTATGCCATGTTGCATCCCAACATAGAATTAAAATCATTAAGATATTTATTTGCGACATCCATTGCAGCCTAACAATAAGAAGAAAATATCAATACGAAGGAGGAAGAAATGTAGCAGTATCGTCATAAAGGAGGAAGGAAATAGTAATGATCAATTTGATAAGCTATCTGGTGATGTGTTAACTTGTATTTTTCTAAAATGCG
>JAJOOS010002745.1:0-34058 GCA_029582725.1 Solanum chiquidenum | reverse complement strand
TTTTTCTTTTTTTAGTTGGT
Source organism: Solanum chiquidenum (assembly GCA_029582725.1). Classification (NCBI taxonomy): domain Eukaryota; kingdom Viridiplantae; phylum Streptophyta; class Magnoliopsida; order Solanales; family Solanaceae; genus Solanum; species Solanum chiquidenum. The sequence goes on along the minus strand of JAJOOS010002745.1, from coordinate 34,038 downwards.
ACATATGGTTACATTATAAATATTTTATTTATGTTGGATCTAATTATTTGACAAAAAGTCTACAAAATGTACCTATCACAAGCTTTTGTGGTGAAAACTGAAAAGTGAAGTTTTACGTGACTGCTTAGAATTGAGTTATTTAAATTATTTAAATCATTAAAAAGGTGATTAGCAAAGTTAAATGCATCTAATTCTTGGCAACTAAGAATTGAATTGTTGAATTATTCAGATAATTTTTGTGATTAGAGAAAATATATTGCGTTTAAGGAAGTGATTAGTCAGAAATGGGCCCACAAGCACAATCATTAAATGAACACCTGGATTATTCGATAGGGATTTAATTGTTCTTTAATATTCTTAATTATTGGATTCAAAATGCTGAGCTGGAGCTGATGAATTACTAACTCAGATCATAATTATTATTTTTAGAAAGTTATATCGTGTAAGGTACGTGTACAATTATTTTCGTGTGATTTAAAAGTCATAAATTTACAAAAAGAATATACGGATGAAAAAAAGATTTTTATTGAAATGTTGAATGTTTTAAATTTTTTGTGTGAAAATATTACCATCTTGTATTTTCTCACTAATTTAATCAAAATATTTGTCGGAATAGCCACTGAACATTTTTTAATATAAAATTTCATTGAGAAAATAATATTTTTTTAATCGTAATATCTATACCATCAATTTATCAGTTTTGGATTTGAGTTTCTGAAAAGAAAAAAGAGTTACATTAAAAACGATACCTCAAAAATGAACTCTATAATCTAGAAGTCAAATTTTATCAAATTTTAATACAAATAATAATGGATAATGGAAAATTTAAAAAAATATATACAAATACATGTGTATCAATAGTGGTGGTTTAGTTTGCGTATTTCTATTTTCTTCTACTATAATCAATATATATATATATATATCAAAAGGATAAGGGGAAAAAAATCGTTTGTCAAGAAAATGACATCGCAATTTGTTGACTAACATTAATCGTGAAATAATTAATTATGAATATTAGTCGTATTGAAAACGTTTTTAACAAACATATATGAAAGATATTAATGAGTCAGCGGTGAAATGACGTATCAAGTAAAGTTAAGTCAAGTAATATCATGTATCAAAAATAATAAAACGTGAAATAAACTAATTAAATAGTCATATGTTAAATGATGTGCCATACTAAATTGAGTAAAAGAGGCGTGTAGATATTAAAATTTTGTGGGAATGTATGTTCAATTTGAGTTGAGACTCTATTAATTGTGTACAATTTAAATTAGAATTTTTGGAGGCTACTCAACCCTAAACCCTAGTTTATGCCTATATAAAGGGTAATAAATTCTCTTAAAAGACATCTCAAAAATTTCATTAAGAGATCAAGACTTCGATATATTCCACAAAAGACATGGAATATTCATATAGAGGTCAAATTTAAATCATCCTAGTTCGAGAAATACGCTACCAACGGCCCTAGAATCATGGATAAATCTTAGGAGAGGAGGAACATAATTGTACCCGATATCTTGATAAATAAAATTATGTTTTTGCAGATTTTATTTTTGTGGTTTATTTATTTTCCATGTGTTTAAAATTTGTTGCAAACAAATTGGCACGCCCAGTGGGACCAAATTTGCCTTTCATCTCTTATCTTTTAAATCAAATCTGAAAATCTAAAGCCACAAAGGTGGAAGAATGAGTACTTCAAGCCTCGTCTTTGAGTTTCATCAAGTCTACACTCCGACAAACCTTGAAGCAGGGGCATTTGTAGACATTGAAATTTTGTGGGACTCTACAAGATGTGTTCAATTCGAGTTGGAACTCTACTAATTGTGTTCAACTCAATAGGATTCTTGGAGGCTACTCAACCCTAAAACCTAGTTTATGCCTATATAAAAGGTACTAAATTCTCTTAAAAGGCATCTCAAAAATTTCATAAAGAGATCAAGACCTCGATATATTCCACAAAAGTCATGAAATATTCATATAGAGGTCAAATCTAAATCATCCTAGTTCGAGAAATACGCCACTAACGGCGGCCCTCAAATCATGGATAAATCTTAAGAGAGGAGAATCAAGGAAGGAACAGAATTGTACCCGCTATCTTGATGAATAAAATTATGTTTCTTTAGATTTTATTTTTATGGTTTATTTATTTTTCATATGTTTAAAATTTGTTGCAAACAAGGCGATAAAGAATATATCATAGGTGAACGTGACATGGCGTAACTAATCAAATTAAAGATCAATCAATTAAATATGATCATCATATCATTTTAATTTAGTTGGTCGAATTATTTTTTTCTCGACACAACTTTTTTCTCCTCCTATATTATAAATTAGAATTCTCAAATTTCAGAATTCACAACGAGAAATCATAAAGACCTCGTGATTAAAAACTAATAGAATCGCTACAAACCCTACAAGTATTCGAGTGGTCTAAACATATTTGAAAGAGCAAGACCATAATTCAAGTTCTTAGATTAAAACTCTTCGAGATCAAGAACTTTTAAAGTTATTTCGAAAAGAAAATTGGAGAATTCAATAATAATTTAATATTTATTATTATTTGTGTCTCAATTTATATAATATATTTTTTGCTGATCTTTAAAAAAATGACATATTTTTATATTTTTAGTAATAATTTAATTTTTAAATATTCATTTTATCCTTAATAAGATATTTGATAAACAACTAAATATTAATAGCTTATTTTAGATCATAAAATTTTAAAAAATAAATCTTTCATTTTAAATTTTATGCTCAGTGACATGAAAACATTATTTTCTGATTATAAACTTTTTATGTGATATACGAAAAAATTTATGGTGGGAGAGGCCCAACCAACAATAGTTGGGTGAGGCTCCATTCAATTTTTGACACTTGGATTTGTGGGCCCCGTTTTAACTCCACACACTCTCTCACCTTATTTCCCCCCAAATTCCCCCCTTTTCCCTCCAAAATATTTTAGTTCCTTGTTCAATATTCCTCTCTTTTTCACAGTTTTTTTTAATTCTTTGTGCTCTTTATTAATTAGTAACTTAATTAGCTCTTTCTTTCTCATTAATCATTTATGTCCCTCAACTAAATCAATTTAAAAAATTTCCACCTCTCAACCAATTCAACTAAAATATAATTATTCCTCGTAGCTTTAGAAAAAAACAATCTTTTAAATTTTTTATTTTACATCTCACAAAATTGAATCAAATTCCTAGGATACCTTTAAAAGATAAATTTTGAATGAGAAATTCACACACACTTTATATTTGTATTAAGAAGTATTCACTGAATATCGAAAATCGAACTAAATAAAAATTTAGTCAAATTGAATATTTCTTTTACTTCAATTTATTTTCTTTTTATTTTTTAAAAAATTTGACATAATTAGTTTTGGTTTCAAAGTAAAAATAAATCGAAAAACCACCAAACTGATTATAAAAATATCTCCCTCTTTAAATATATATATAATGTGTGTATGTTGTGTAAAATTAAATTTTTACCTGTAATCTAGTTACCTTTTTATAAATTTAATTCTATTTTTTCACTTTCTAGTTTGATTTGTAAATTTATTATGATGATTTTAAAAATTGATTTTATGCTCAAAATCACTTGTTTTTAGTCCTTTAATTATTCATTATTAGTTAATTCAACTGTCATCAGTCAGAACTAATTTTTTTTAAAAAAATTATACCTAAAAAAAGTTCACCAATGAGTAAGTGAGAGCATACCTATAAGTATTCTAAAATCACTCGTTCTTCAATTTTTTTAAGAAATAGTTTGTACTTGGTGTTACACTTATTATTGAAATTTAAGTTAAAAGTCAACCAAAAATATATATAAATCAAGAAAAGAAGACTAATTATAATGGAGTTCAATTTTTTATTCATATTAGCAATTACGGGAAAATAAAGGCTAAAACTTGAATTGATATTAATTTACATATTCTATTTGACATTTGGAAAATAAAAATTTAAGACTATTAAAAAAGAAGAAGAGGTAAATTACTTATTATGAGGAATGGGGAGGAATTTGAAAAAATGAAGGTGAGAGAGTGTGTGGTGTTAAAACGGGGCCTACAAATCCAAGTATAAAAAATTGAATGGAGCCTCACCCAACTATTGTTGGTTGGGCCTCTCCCACCATAAAATTTTCCGTGATATACTATTATCTCTTTCACGTTTCCCAATTGTAACTGAAAAGACATTATTATTTATAACCACTCATTTATAATAATATAAATACATAAACTGCTTACAAGTAGCTTTATTTTTGTTTACTAAAAATAAAAGAAAGCTCTTTGTTCATCGCAATAAATTAAGAAGAAAAAAATAAATGGTGAAATATGCACTGTGTGCGTTGTACAATTTCCAAGAAATCTGGTTCCCTAATTGCAGGGAAAACAATATGTCAAACAAATGGTAGATAAAACGATATGAGTTGTGGTCAGATGATTCGAAATACTTATTTTTAATTAGAAATTTTAAATTCGAGCAACTAAAAATAAAGAATAAAAGTAGAAATTATTATCTGATTTTTTTTTAATGAATTTAAATTTAATCAAATTCTAATATATTTCTATTATATAGAAATGTGAAGGATGGACGACCAAGGGCACTCTCGAAAATCTGATTGTATTGAAAGGGTAAAATAGTAATTGTGTGATTAGCCATTATAAGGAAGGTCTAGAAGGATCACAAGAGTTCCTTTACTTTCTTGACCAAAAAAATCCACTCTCCTGTTCAGCACTGAAAATGAAAATCCACTCTCCTGTTCAGCACTGAAAATGATTTTTTATACATATTCCTCAATGTCAGATTCTAGAAATATTAGTTCTGAGCAGAGACATCTGGAGGTCTTCAAAATGCTATATTCTGCTCTTTTGATTCATTTCTCTTGTTCCTGATCTTAGGTAAGCTTTTATCTCATCCCCAATTTTATTCAACTCTTTTCATATTTCCCAATTTCATGGCTTATTCTGTCAAAACTTTCCCTTTTAATGTTCTTCAGCATAAATTTTCTTCCTTTGTTTCTCTTTAAAATTTGTTGATATTTATTTTTCTCATGCTTTCAAAAACTATTTTTTCAGTTGGAACTTTTATCTTATTTATCGGGTGTTTCAATATCAGGTTCGTTTTTTTTTTCTTTTTTAAATGTTTGCTCAAATTTCATATCTAAATTTCATGGTTGATGTCATTATTGTTAGTCTAATTACTCACCAATTTCATGGTTAAAGAGAAAACTCTAAACTCCTCTTCATCTTCTCATTCGATTCTCTAGGTATGTCTTCGTTTCATCAACAATTCTTCTCTTCATCTTCTTTTTTCTTCTCATTATGTATGTATTCCTTTTTTAGCCTAATATGAACTTTTGGGTTAGATGGAAACTCTATAGAAGAAACAATGTGCTTGCTTTTGCTATGAGTTTTTAAAATGATTTTTTCGTCAGATATTTTAATCTCTCATGAATTCTTTTTCGCAGTGCTACTTTCAATAAAGGTTCTTTAAGTTCTCTCCATCGTCTCAAGCCTCACCATTTCAGGTAAGTTTTCTCTCAATTTTCGTCCTTTGCTTTCTCTGATTATGTCAAATTCCTCAATTTATGGTTTATATCCACATATGATGTCATAATTACTCTGATTTGTTTATAAAAAAATAGCTAATATGTTTCATGTTTTATTGCTTACAACTTCTATTTCTGTCGACTCAAATCAACTGAAGTATTTTATTATTTTTTGGTTATTAGCTGTGTTGTATTTGAATGATATATAGTTTGCAAAAAGATGATGATGTTAACGTAATTGTTACTACCTCTTAGGCATTTTTAAAAAAAAGAAGATATATAGTTTGCAGAGACACAAGAAGTGATATTTTTGGTATGACTCACAATTTTGGAACCATCTTTTCAGGACAGTTCTTTTGAGTTATCTTCATCTTCTCATCTAAGTGTTGCGATTTCAGGTTAGATTTTCTCTCAATTTTTGTCCTAATCTTCTCCCAGTTATCATTAGATTTTCCAATTTGATGGCTTATATTCACATTCACAATTGTTATCATAATTATTTTGATTTTTTTTTTACAAATAGCTAAAATGTTTCAGTGAGGCTTTCTATTTTATTGTTTACAACATCAGTACTTTTATCTTTTATTATTTTTGGTATACTGTTGGCCTGAGATAACTTGTTTGGGACTAAGACGTAGTAGTTGACGTGGATAACTGCAACATTGCTAAGAGAGAACATTATATATATATAATGATCCATCTACTTCATAGTACTAATTTATCTAACCTATTGATTTGGCTTGGATGATGCTTGGAAATTTCTTTTACTTCTTGTGTTTGTTCTTTTTGGTTTTGCATCATGTCTCTGTTTTTGCTGCTAAAACTTTGAACAAAATACCAAATATTGTTTGGATGCATTGTATGAATTTATATTGCGTGGTAGGTTTATATTTTGGCTATAATCAAAGAAAATGAGATGTGTTTAACTATTAAAATCACATCCGATTTTCCTTTCCTATTGAAAATTTATCTTGGACAAGAGTTGGTAGAATATTCAATTGGATAATGTCTGTATGAATTAGAGAAGGATTGTGATTCAACTTTATCATGACAAATTAATTTATAGGAATATATTCCATTCGCTTTTAAATTGCACCATCTAATTGCTAATATAACTCTCCTTTCTACGATGAATGGGAAGGCACAAATGACCTTCCGTACAAACTTAACCTTTAGTTATGTTCCTTCAAGTTATGTAAAATGTAATCTAATGTGAATTACATATGTGTGATTTACTGTAACCTCCTTCCAGTTCTTTCACAGTTGCTAGATCTCACTACTCCCTTGGAAGCAGAACCTACATCACAAGCTCTCCTTTGTGGAATTAATCTGTAGGAGGAGGATTCCTGCATTGTAAATTTTGATCCTTAAGTTCAGTTTTTTCTTCCTTTTCCCCATTTCCGCTGCCATTTCAACTTCCTCTTTTTTTTCTCTTGTTAAACAACTTTTTTATTTTATTTTTGTTCATTGCCCTTAGATGGAGTTTTTTCTGAATTCTTAACCCAAATTCAAGTTTCCTTTACCGTTCTTCCGAATCAGTCAGTGTCATCGATTCAGCTATAAACATAAATACCCAATCGATTATCTATAACCATATTTGAGATCTGAAACAAACCAATAGCTAAGAGATTATCATCAATGGAGACTCGAACGATTATGATCACCAACTTTAGCTGCCTGTTAAATTTTTATCATCAAGTCAGATTTAGCTGTCAATCACCAAAAAATCCCAAAATTGGAAATCAAAATTTGGAACCAAGCGTCAACAATGGTGGATTTCAAAGCTTTCCACCAAAAAGTATTTCAATTCAGTATGAACATTTCAAATTCCAACCTCAAAAGACCACACCAAATAAGATCTCCAAATTCCAAATTCATTTTCAGAGGTTCCAACATTTTGGAGTCTTGAAATGCCTATCGACACGAAGTTTTTCTTGTTAGTTGCTGTTGAGTTACTTTCTAAGGTACACTTATTTAGCTATGCATAAGTTTGAGAGTGTTTATATTAGATACATTTAGTGTTCCCTTAAGAACCTAATAATAATATAAGTGTACTAATATTACTGTAATTAATTTTCCTACATTGAACATCTGATAATTCATGTTATAAGATATTGGTACAATATCTTATAATTAAGCAATACCTTACAATATCCTTATAATTAAAAGCAATTTTGGAGTTAAAACTATAAGATACATATTAACATAACTTCATCCAACTTTAACCATTACAAGCAAAATTATTACTCGAATTCTTTTGTATGAGAGAAGAAAATTAGAATTTCATTTTATCCTCTTCATAAATGAGATAACTAAGCTTGAATTTGGTGTTCTTTATAATTACAACAACAACAGAAAAATCCAATGAATAGTGAATCTCGATTTAGAAGATTAGAGTGTACGTAGACCTTATTCCTACCTCAAATTCTTTATAATTCACAAGACTTATTAATACAATTTATTGGAGCTATGGTGCGTCAATGAAGTACAAAGGATAAGCTAGCTTTCGACAAATTATCACAAATAATGTCATAATTTTCAACTATTTGGCCTGATTTACTGTATGATAGGAATGTTTGTGCCTTCTCATCGAGCTTTTGGCATGTAGTTGCTGCAAGTTTCTCCTTTCCATTCTCTTTTTTCTTTCATATTTTGGCATTCAGGTATTGTATCTTTGTAGTTGCTCTCTATCAAATTGTGACCCCCCTTAAGCTCTCTAAATGTCCACAATGTTCTATTTCTACTAACCATATTGCCTCCTTCAAAAACGTTTCTTTTGAAGGTTAATATGACTCAATATGGTTTCCATTTCTCCCTTCTCTTCTTGATCATGCATTTACATCCTCAGTTTAAAAACTTTAATGTTAAATAATTATGCATAAAAAGTTATTTTGAATTCCATATGATTCTTGCTTATTTCGACTTGTTACACGAGTAGACATATAGTGCAGTGCGACCTAGCCACCTGAAATTATGAGGAGGTGTGAATTGTAAAAAGATGTTGTGTTTACAGATTTTATGTTCAGACAATTGCAACAAAATTGTGCTAGGAAAAGATGATGTTAACAAAATTCATATAGGAGGCATAGTGTGCCAACGTTATGAGCACTTGTTTAATATTTCGTTTAATTATATTGTGCACAAAAAGAGAATGAACCAAAGTTTTTAAAAATATATAATAAGTTGTGATATCACTATTGTTGATGGTCTTTGGCAGTATGAATTGTTTCCCTTCTCACATTAGAGATGATCCAATACTTTCCGAAGACTCCACATCAAAGATGAGGATTATATGGATAGCTTAACATCAATTCCACTAGGAGGACTATGTTCCTGTTATTTTTGCACAAGATGTAATTTCCAGTGATATGCTAAGGAAAAAGGAATGGTAAGATTGACACTAAGTAGTAAATACTAATTAGTAAATTATTTTGCCAAGCATTATTTTGATGGCTGATCTGGAAACCATTGTGCATTCTCATGTTCAACTATGCATTTTAGTTATTTTTTATTAATCAAATTGTTATTTTCTGCTATTTCTTCCTGTTTTGTTTTCTATGTGGGTTATAATCATGTTGCATACATTAATTTGTTATTTTGATGTTTGTTCTGTTTCTATGTGGGTTTGGTCTTTTTTAATTGTGAGTAATATAGCATTTGATCTTTTCAGCAAATTTCAAACTTATATTTTCAAAGTTTGTCCACTCAAGCATTATCTACGATCAGATTGTGTTTTTGTTATCCTTTCGAATAGTATAAGTGGTTAAAAATTTAAGATCGGGTGAACCGTGAATTGCAGGAAGGAAAGTGCCATTGAGCTTGCATGTGGAGTAAAATGTTCATCATGCCATATGGCATGAAGGTAAATCATCCTTCCTTGAGTTATCTCAATCTTAGTCTAAACATTTTTTCATTTTTTTGGTTTATTAATGTAGGTTGTAATAATGATGAGGAGTGCGAATCGGAAAATCCAAAGATATATAAAAAGGTCCTTCTAATATATCTTAAATCAAGTGCAGTGTACTTTCAACTCCAATAGCCTAATATCGTTGGTATCAGGAGAAAAGACGTAAAGTTACCATTGAAGTTGTTTCGAATTTTCAAAAAGACACTTAAACTTTGCGGGAGTCCTATTACCCCATTATTCTTATTTATAATCAATTTATTGTCCCATTATGAGCCTAGGTGGCAGGAGAGTGTAGTTCAATCTCCATTTGGGGCATGAGGCAAGCCAAAAAATAAATAAATATTTATTTTAACATTTATTTAATTAGAATATTATTTTCTTTTAGTTACTTTTTTTTTTTTTAATTTCAACTTTCTCAATTCATTCTTTTCCATTAACTTCTTTACCCAAATTCAACAACCCAATAACTTTTTCTTCTAGAAGATCCATTTACTTCATCCATTTTTATCACTTTTTTTCTTATCTCTTGCTTCTCTTTGTTTATTTAACTTCGTTTATCCTCTTTTTTTATATATTAAAAAAACAAATGTGAACTCCATTATTCGATTGATTAGAGAGTACTATGAAACTCCATTTTTATTTTTATTTTTGGTTTGAATATAGAACTCCATTACCTTGCTTTAGTGATGATTTAATGGTGGAAATAGTGCTATAACAGGGAAGCTTCATGGAGTACGTCGAAGGCGGCAATGGCTGCTACTTTAGAGGAATGAAGGTTGAAGAAGAAAGAAGATTAAAATTGAAAATGAAAAATGGAGATTTTTTGGCTGCTACTTTAGTTTCATTTTCAATTGAAAATGAAAGAGGATTTAAAATTTTCACGCTTCCTCTCTTCATTTGGGGTATGTAGAAGAATGAAGGTTGAAGAAAAATGGAAAATGAAAATGAAATTAAAAATTTAATACGTGGCAAACAACAATTGGTGCGTGATTGTATTTCTTTTCTTGCAATTGAGGTTGGGTGAAAAGTGAGATATTTATAACTCTTAAATTGTTCAATGGGGTAATAGGACACCTACAAAGTTAAGGTGTCTTTTTGAAAATTCGAGAAAACTTCAATAGTTACTCTATGTCTTTTCTCTTGGTATCAATCCATGCCCAATGGTATTTAGAGCCTTATTAGGCTAACTGTCTTTCATTCGTACATATATGATATTTAGGCACGTAGAAACAATGATTGTTTGTGGATTAGGTGAGAGCTTCACTTTTCTTTTAATTTGATGACTAATTGTTATAATTTTTTGTAATGCGCAAGTAACAGATTAAATATATTTACAAGTGTAAGAATAAATGTTGCTTTAATACATGAAAGCTTAATTCGTCGGGCTCGTGCTTAGCACGAGCATATTCTATCTAGTATATATATATATATGTATGTATGTTTCACTATTTAATCTGCAGCTCAGAAGAAGGAGCCTATCATTTTATGATTTTGGCGTAAACATAATTATTTTACGGATTCATATGTTGAATAAGCTGGACCTTATCAAAATTAGAAAATGAGTTATATATGTTAATGTGTTTCCATTTATAGAGAGACACGTTCAATTTGCTTGAAATGAGGATCCCATAGAACATGCAAAGTCAAATCAGCAATGAGGAGATCCTCCAGATATTCAGAATTATGCATCCAAGTCAAATATTAGGGCTTCATTCTTCAATTTTTGAATTTATTATGCCAACCTACCACATCATGTTCTTTTACCCGGATCATATATATGTAGATTTCCGGATATATAGTTATAGTGGATTTATCTCAATCTACTACTTTTCATATGGAGTATAAATTTATGCCTAAAAATTACATCAACAAATAGTGAATATGAACTCAATAACTGTAAATCTGAGACAACATGAGTGTAATCTATTTCTTAAAAATAAAAACAAGTTTTTACAGGATTGCAGCTAAGATCTATTTTGGCCCGTTAACAACTTGCACGTTCCGAGTATGAAGATAGCAAAATGAGGATGTTGAGAAGAAATTCGGGACAAAGTGGAACTGGACGAGGGAAGCTACGGTGAGATGGTTCGTGCATGCAAAAAGGAGATGCACTGATGCAATAATGAGCAGATGTGATAGGTTGGCCAAAGTGGGCCTGAGGAGAAGTAAAAGTAGGTTAAAAAAGTAATAGAACGAGGTGATTAGGCAGGACAAAACACACTTGCACATTACCGAGGATACGACTCGATCCTCTAGATAAAACAATGTGATATGAAGGGTGAGGATCATAGTAGTAGGTAGATGACTGCTGTATAGTTTTCCTTATCAACATTCTTCAGTTGTATTAATACTTGCTACTTTGTTTCAATTTTCATATTATTTATTGTGCTACAGTTATTTTTTCCAGTATTTTCATCATGACTTCTTCATTAGTATTCCCTTCGCTTAGCTACTTGAGCCGAGAATCTATTAAAGGTAGGGGTAAGGTATGCATACATACCACTCTCCCTAGACCCCACTTGTTGTTTTACATTGGGTATGTTGTTGACGATGTTTAGGGTAAGAATACAGTTGAGTTGAGAATCTTTTATATACATTAATCATCAGAATTATGTGGCACTATTATATACATGTCAGATCTATCGCAGACTAAAATAGCTGCACAGAGAAGAATTATATTACTGATTTACTGTGTCCAATATGTTTTTGCATACTAGACAAAGGAGATCACCTGTACTCAGCTCAAACATAGCAACGTTACATTACGTTCTCTTGGTCTTCAAGTGAGCGCTTGCGTGCCCTTAAGTTTAGCTTGAGGCTTTCGGGCAACGGAGGTGTTCTGCCCCGACGAAATAGAACTGCCAGTGCCCTCATCTTCCGGCATAGATCAAATACCTACAGAAGGTTCAAGTTGCAATTAGGACGACTAGAAAATTAAATCACGCCTGAAAGTAGCTCTGTAGCTTTTTTTCTTACTGATGAAGCTTCTATTTCTGCAACACCTTCACAGCCTTGACCACCTCCTTGAAGCAAATCACAGTATTTTGCAGCCTCATTTTCATCCTCAAATACCTTCATAGAGTTTAACATATTAGGTTGCAGAAGAATTTCGCTCAATCTAGTTTTCAGTTGAACAAGAAATTCCAAAAAAATAGCTTCATTTGATCTAAGCCAAAAGACTCAGAAAGGTAAACTACCTACGTTATCTATGAATGAAAATCACAGTATGAATGATTAACATGCTCACTCTTCTGGCCACTTATTCCCTTTCACATAGTCTACCTATAGTATATGTCTATTAAGTAGTTACTAAAAAGGGCAATAATGTGCTCTCAAACATTAAAAAAAAGAAAAGCTAGAACAGGAAAGCCAACAAAATCTATCTGCCGCAAAATGACAAAGCCTTTATTTAGCAGGAATGTCAAGTTAATGGAGAATAAAAACTGGAGCTGGCAAGATGATGGAAAACCAAAATTCTAGCATTTCTGGATGAAGACGCTAAGAACACTTTCTGATCAGGGCGGAGCCACGTAGGAGCAAGGTGGAAAATTATATTGTATAGACAAGATTAAAATTACTTTTTATTTATATATAATAGATATTGAATCCTCTTGGCTTCTTCGTGTGTTAACTTCTTCATATTTTGAACCCCATTAGTGAATCCTGGCTCCGCCACTGTTTCTGATATAAAACAAAGGTGTGATTTGCTTTTTGGAAAGGTGAATTTGGTAATCCAGACATTCTATATACGACAGACGAGCAGTCCTCCATTGGGATGACATGAGTCCTGGGGAAAGTGAAAAGCAATAACATGTCTACATAGAAAAATGCATATTCCAACGACAGGACTGCCCACTTTCCATGTTCAATAACCACTCACCAGACCAAAAACTTTGACAAAGTAAACACCATTCCATCTCTTTCAAAGGTTTCAAATAAAACCAGCAATTTAACTTCAGTAAAATTTTGTACAAGCAGTATAAAATATAGAAGCACAATTATTTTTTGATTCCTTTTCTTTAGGTTGAAGGGAGTGCTGAGTCTTGGCATTCTATTCATCAGAGTTGCAAGCATATTGAGTTTTAGCTCTGAGATTTGTTGTTACATTATCTATATACTCTTCCTTTCATAAGATCACAAACATACACACATCAATAAATTGAAGAACAAAAACTGATTTCTCTAAATAGAATGATCAGTTGTTGAATACTTGAATTCACCTGTAAAACTATGGCTTCCAGAACTTACTTGAATCATTTCATGTGGCATACTAGAGTCAACAACTTCCATACATGTGAAATATCAAGACCTCATGTAACGAAACAAATATTCTTAAGGAACACAACTTTTCAATCTTATTCTTTCCTTCCCCAATTTCTTTCTCTAGCAATTTTGATCCTCCGTGTGATATCTTGAATTGCATATGGACAATTTACAGAAAGAGAACTGTCTCAATCATCAGTCAGTGGTCAGCATATGTAGGAGGATGTCTAATCACCTAACAATCAACTAATTTGAAGCTCTAGTCTACAATGTTATTTCTTGAACACACTAGTGCAGATAAATAAATTTTTTCAAAAAAAAAAAATCTAAGATAAAGCTCATATTTAGTCATAGTCTCAGGCATATCATACTCTAAGGATGTAATATATCTACACATAGTAACGCTTCAAGATGCTTCAGGATCTCCCGTGCTCTAGATCTTACAGAAATATGTAAGAAAACTCAAGAGTGTCATGAAATAGAAAACTGAAAGAGGAAATCAACACAAATACTTACAAGTACTCCCTCTGTGATATCCTCAACAAGCATCTGAAATCTCGTGTCAGCTTCTGGCTGCTTTGCACGATTTTTCCATTTTCCTCCTTTGGAGAACAACATCCCAAGCTCTCTTTCAACCTCACTGCAAGAGGAAAAGAATCTCAGCCAATACAATTATAATACTCACTTAAGTTAAAAGAAATAAACACACCTTCGGTTTCTCCGGGTCTTCATTGTACACAGCTGGTTCTCTCTCTGGGTCAGCACATATACAGGTTTAGGTGTTTCTCTCCAAGGGTTAGCCTCCAGCACTGCAGCAAAAGATCAACAAGTAATGACTTCTTGACACTTTGAAAGAGAAATGTTCAAAATGCATACGCTACAGCTAGCTTCTTCCGCTCATGTTCTTTGGTTATGATATGGACCCTGGCTACTAATATAACCTTCTGTTTTATTCTATGATTTGTCTGCTCTAAGACCTACATTATATGTTTTGCGTGTAGCAGGAAAGATTTCTATTAGCTAGCATTAATACGGCATCCTGAAATCACCAAACATTTTGGCACATAGTCGTACTAGCAGACCTACAAGTACGTTGTTAAGGAATGTACTTGAGCAAACTACTTCATCACAAGTCCATCATAATGAAAAATTACAAACAGAAAAGATCATTTCTATGCAAAAGAAGTTTACTGAATATAGTTTTTCAATGAAAATATTGTTTAACTAATATAATAATCGTTTAAGTATAATACTCCAAATTCCGATAATTAACAAATACTAATTCTTTAAAAAAAATTATATGCTGAGGGTTTTGCACACTTATTTATAATATATGTTAATCTTGAAATAAAAATCTATAACTTTATTGAACATCAGAAAATAGATAGCGGTTCTGATAGAGTAATATTTTTGGCAGCTGCATAATTAAGTAAAACGAAATGGAAAAAAACGTAAGAGAAACTGGATTAGACTAGAGAAATGAAATCCACCATCATAGCTGCTGCTGTCGAAACTCTGTTGAAGATGTCTACGCATGTCATAGGCACGAGAAGACACTTGCTCTACAAATTCGTTAGGAGTTCCTGGAATAGTCCCATCCATACGAAGCGCTCTTTCCACTTCATCATCTCTCCTCAAACTTTCCTCTTCTTCTTCTTTCTCCTCATCTCCTCCTCCGCTAGTACTCAATTTGCAACAAACAGAGATAGACCTCGTTCTACCACTACTTCCATTGAAAATTGAAATCCGGAATCGAGGAAAACCTTTGAGCTTGGCGTGAGAAGAGAAAACGGAGATTCGCCGCCGGTGATTGTGGTGACGGATAAGCTTCCCAGAAGGAAGAACGACTGACGGAGAAACTGATGATAGAGAATCCATTGAGAGAAACAGAGAATTGTCTAGTGTGTAAGAGGAAAAAATGGAAATGGGGAAGGTAGTTGGAAGAGAAGAGAAGAAAAATGGGAGTTTGTTATGTGTAGGCAGCTGGAGAGTTTTTGTGAATCTTCTTTGGAGTTTTCTGTTTTCCAGATTTTTGTGATTCAACATTTTGGAATTTTTGTTAAAATAAATAAAAATACTTTGTTCCACGAGAGATCTTGAAAGGATAGTGTGTATGCAGCTTTATCTACCTTTGTAAAGGAAGAGATGTTGTCCTAGTCCATTGACTCAAGTAACATATATCGAAAAGATAAAAAATGAAAGTTAGAAAAATAAATTGAAACAAAGGAAGTAATAATTTAAATCTTGAAAGTATACACATAATTCAACCAAATTTTTTTAGTCTAGGCGTTACGCAATAAGTTTTGACCTATCCTCATCTCCTATTCCCTCACGTAACACACTTTGGCCTTTTGGTGACACCTTTATGAAACTGTTTGTTCAAAGTTCGGACTAGAAAATCAGAAATTGTTACAAAGACTGTTGTCCAAAGTTGTTTTCAAAACTCAAGCCAACGAGCTTGCATCATCTAGGCTACCTACATAATACGTTTGAGATCCTGCATGATTGCAACATAGGCTGTTCAGAGGTGCAACCTTTCATCAGACCAGCCGATTGTAGATGCTTTGTGCATCAGGCTTCTTTCTAATGCATGATACATTATCAAACTGATATGACACTGACAATCAACTAAGAGAGGCAGCAGGCAACTCTACAAAATACCAGGTAGAAAGGGGATAAGAGAGAGTGGGAGCATTTTTGTGACAATCAAGTGCTTATTTTCCCATAAAGTATCAGATGGTTTCATTTAGGATATACACTAGAATGCAGCTGAAAGTGGGAACCCGTATAGCATACAAGCCAGATACATGGTAACAAACCAGATTTACATCCAAACTCCCAATGAATTACATGGGTACTCAATGGTGGAAAAGCTTGAAATACAGAATAATAATGATTGCCAGGATAAGGGCTCCAATCACAGAACCCAAAATCCACTTGTTGCGGCTAATTCTTCTAGACATCGAAGTCAAGATCTTCTTGCTCTTGTCAATGGCATCATCCACACCATGAAGCTGTAAAAAAGATGACAATTAATAAACAAAACCGCTCAGGGAGCCACACTAACCAGAACAGTTGAATTTACTCAAATAGAGGTCACGGAGGAAATACAAGGGCAACTAGAAACCAGAAAGAAAATTTCAAATGGACTCATACCTTATTATGTGAATGTAGCAGTGTTTCACGCTGTTGGTGCAAATCCCCTAGAATTGACACACCAAGGTCTTCAGTCTCTAGGGCAATCCTTCGGCTCTCCCTGATTCTGTCACTTGACTGATCGAGCCTCTCTGTTGACATTGCTAAGCGTTCCCTTTGATTTGCAGAAGCCTATAAAATCATATTATGGCTCTTTACAGGTAAAGCCAGGAAATGTAAAGATGAATTCCACTACACACATATTTGGATTAAGATAATATGTTATGCCTACAGTCAATTTTTTGAAAAGCCAACCAAACATTAGCCGACTTGTCCTTTAGCCGTGCTGAACATCAATGTTTTCAACTATCTCGTGTAAGAAAGAGAGAGAAGGAACTGAAGTGGTCAGCAGGTAATATATGCTGAACCTTTTCTTTGCTTGGCACCATGGCGTTTCATCAATTTATGTCAGGGCTTGACCAACAAAGGCCACTAACAGTATGAGAAAAACCAATGGACAGATCACAGATGGCAATGTAAGTGAACCTAATCAGTTCCTCTTAGATAAGTAGCAGATTTATATGTCATGCAAATTCTGATCTTCGATTGATTTGACAAACTTTGATATCACCAACCAAGCATGAACATTATATGTAAGACCACAATTAGCTTCTCCCAAAGAAATTTGCATACAATGGATGGTAACATATCATTCAAGTGAAATTTATATAACCTTGAGACCACACAACTTTACTATGGCAAATGCTAATATATCCCCAAAGTCAAATTATATGAAAACATGTATGACATAGTGGAATCCTCAAACGAAAATATAAAGAGAAGAAGAAACAACGGAGGAGAAGGAAAATTTTAGTATACATACTGCATGTGGATCCATCATTCCAGACTCTAAATCATGGGCAGCTTGATTAGCACTAGTCAAGGTTAGTTTATTCACTTCTTTCTTCAACTTATTCAGGTCTGATTTGTATTCCCTCAGTTTAGCAAGTAATGTTGCTTTTAAACTCGGTTGCAAACTTCTTGCCTCGAGATCCATTTTCCGTATCTAAGCATAGATCATCACTTATCATCAGTTCTAAAAAAAGAAATCTTTTCGAAAAGGAATAAATTTAAAAGTCAATAACTTACCAACACATCTGCATCATCCAATCCCACTTTGAGTTCGGAAATCTGTTGCTTTTTCGGCTCTGCTCATTACAGTTGCAAAGTTATAGTCATAATCCATCAGAAGCGTAACAGAAGATATTTAACAACTTACCAAAGCCTTAACACAGAAAAGGAAAATCAGACGCTTGTTTTGTTGTTTGTTCAAGTAGTATAGCCTAAATAAATTAGCAAAAATACATACTAACATAGAAATCAGAATTGAACAGTCTTTCATTCTTATTTTTACTTGTTCCTTCAATTCTCTCCTTTCCTAAATGTTTTAATTATCTTTAGTATGGCCTGACTTCACAACTTGCCATGCTTACACCTCTTCCCTATTGGAATACCAACCCAATCTTGAAAGTTGAAGTGACTTCAGGGATTTTAGGAAGAAAATCTTTTTTACAGCAAAAAACTAATACGTAGCAACACCAGAAAAAAGAATGCTTTAATGGACAGGTACACTAAAAAGGGTGAATTGTTTGTTTGCTTGCTTGATGTGTATAGAGACAACTCAATAAACAAAAACTACATCTCCATCCCACACTAGTTGAGGTCAGCTATATGTATCATCATTATATATTCAGCTCTGTACAAATCCATTTTATTTCAGTGATGGAAAATAATTTGTCAGTTAAGGCATATAAGGGTTCTCCAACCAAAGGACACTTAAAATCTCACACTTGTATGTACACTAACATAAAAGGCTCTAACCAGACTTAGTGGAGAACATCAGAAGCAATAAGTGCACATCAATAAAAACTCGGAATTTACATAAAGTCAATTAATCAATCAAAGAACTACTTCTACTTCTTAATCCCAGACTAGTTGGAATCGGATATATGAATCATCTATAACTATTCCACTCTATATGGGCTTATTTCAATTCCAATACGGGAAAATAATTGGTCTTTTAAAGCAAATTAAGAGTTCTGCCAAACTGCTAACGCTTCTCTAAATCTCACACTTATCCCTGCGTTGACATGCAATTCTTTCACCAGTCTTAAAAGAATGATGCAAGAGTACAAGAACTAAAAGCCCTAATCCTAACTAATTGGGCATGTCTATTAGCTTAGTTTGCATATATCCCCAAAATCCATATATATTTTTATAATAGTGGTGTCTGGGACATCTCAGGTACCTGCTACTTCCCACAAGCACAAGTACCTAGCAACTCTCAACCCGATCATTGACCACTAGGACAAACTCTTGGCTGAAAATCCTATAATTCACATTTCCGCATTGATCCACAAAAGCTATATAAAGTTTTTAAAAAAAGATATTAAAAAATCAAGTGGATCAGTTACCTCCGTCAGCCAATAGATTAGCAGAATTGCATTTCCGAGACAAATTGACAGAAAGTTCACAGTATTGCCTCTCATATCCCTCAAATACTTCACTCATCTTCCCTCAAAATCTCCGCCCAAACAAAATTCAACCTGTAAATACAAATCAAATCAAACGACAGAATCACGTTCAGCTAAGTTTTTGAGAAACCAAAACGAAATGAAAAAATAAATAAAATCGATCTACCAAACACAATCAAGTAGATACACGTATAAGTAGGATATATACCAGTAATGAAAACGTACGGCTTACGTATGATCGGAGACGGCGATGTACGTTGAGTCACTGACGAGCTAAAACTGAGTGGACTCGGATCAGAGCTTTGTTAAGGAGAAACGGAAATTGTTCGCAGGGAGAGAAATATGAGTAGTCACAGTTTATTTTTCATAAAAAATAGGGACTTGAAAAAATATTAAGTTTTTCTTTTTTCTTAAAAAGCCCTTTAGCTTTTGAATACTCACATATAATAGAAAATTTGATCCATAAGGGGAAGAAAGATATTTTTGTGCTATTTTTAATACGTTAAGGACTTTTTAATCCAATAAATAGAAGTGAGGGACGAAGAGAAAAGATACTACTTTTTTTATTTGGTTTAAAAGGATGGTAGGTAACTGAGTATATTTATGTGGAAGAGGAAGGGGACTAGTATCGTCTACTCGTTTTCTTTTTATTGAGTTATACATATTATTTTGTCCCTTTAATCCTATTTTTATAGTTAAAAACCTATTGAAAATACCCTCTCTAACCAAAAGGTAAAACTAAGGTCTACATTTGTCCATTAAAAAATGGTTTTAAGAAACTTGTACTGTTATTGCAAATGCTGTTATAGAAACTAATTTGCTAACTCAATATTGTAATAAACATTGCAATTTTTCAAATTGTGTCCATGACCAGAATTACACAAACGGTATGCACTAATGTTTCAAAGAGTTCTTGTGCAATAAGTCTCAACACACTACTGCAGGGTAAAAACTAGGTTAGAACTCTACATTCTGTACAATATGCACAAATCTAATACAATATCAGAGAAAGATCATGTTCGAATTTCTCAGAGAGAAAGTGAGCAGATGGTTATCTCTATGTGTTTTATATCATGGGAAAAATATGCAAATTCTTACCTAAATTTGGACAGAAATTTAACTCTCATCTAACAGATTCAGTGATAAGCTTCCGTAGTTTCTCAACTCTGATCAGTAACATCATATGCAGTTCCTCCTACGTCTGTCTGGTCAGACTCTACATGCCCTGACTCATTCTCAGGGAAAACCTCAGCTTGCAGAGAAGGAACAATGTTATTCACATGCAACCATGTCAGTTCCCACAAGCTATCTCCACCGAGAGCACTCCTCTGAACGAGTACCCCCTTACATTTCATTACAACCAAGGTGTTCTTAAGAAGTTCAGGGACTAGCTCCTGAAGTTTTTCACTCTTCTTACCTCTGACCTTCACCTTCATGTATTTCTCCATCCGGTTGAGGACTCCAAGCCAGAGTTTACAGAAGGTGGTCAATTGAGATAGCTCATGAAGCAACTGTAAAAACACCTTAGTTAACACCTTCAAGGCAAGAATAAGTGTCTCTTCCATGTTTCTATAATCTTTCTGTGATGTGAGCTCAATCAAGTCGTCCAGCATTGTGAAAATGACAATATCAAAGCACTGCAACCAGAGACCATGTGAAAGGTACATTTCATCTACTCCTGTTAAGCACATTTGTAGGGATGAAAGAGCATGATTCCTAACTTCTCTCTGATCCAGACAAACTTTCCTCAGACCCTGTACAAGCCTCAGCCACATTTCCCCTATATCCTGAGACAGCTTCAAAGCTTCTGCCTCTGCCATCGCTTCCCTGGTATCTTTAGACCAGCATGCTAAACAAGCAGCAGAACCTGCCATAAGATCCACCGCACGAGTAGGTCTATCGGCTGGTCCAACACGAGACTCTGCAAAATTTCTTGCTGCATCAATGCAAAGAACAAAATTAGCCGGAGACAAATGGGATCCATCAGACATGATGAAACCTAGGACATCAAATCCTGCTTCCGAAGCTTCTGGATGTCTAGCTGTTATAGAAAGTAACTGAGTAATAGTTCGCCATCCCGTTTGAGATCGGATATGTGAAGCATTTGCTCTAACCAGCCGACTGACTTCCTGTGTAATTTGTTCGCAATATGCATCAGTTACCCGGGCATCAAGCTTGGTTACAAGTTGTAATGATCTGAGAAGGTCATCTGCTAAATTCTCTTTATAAGGAAGCAGCCTCTGGCAGATGCGTAGTAGTCCAAAAACAGCTTTCTCAATTAGAGCACAAGGCATAATTGTTGAGTGTACAATATGAGCAATATGTTCATAAACTCCCTGCCAAAGAAGTGCTATTCTATCTCTATTGTTCAAAGTGATTGCAATCAGCAATTCCAAGCAGAACACTGCAGTATCTTCATCCTCCGGGGAACTACTACCTTTCTGAGGTCTCCCAGCAGCCCATATGAGGGCCCTTGCCAACTGCAACAAAGAATCAGCTAGGAGAAACTTACTTTCTGTGAAGATGGTATCAATTTGACACTTCTGAATTGTCTGCAGTGTGCGCTGATGAGCCGCAAGTTGTTGCTCAGTAGGTTGAGACCTAGGCTCTTCTGTATCTATAGATAGGAGTTGACTAAATCGTCCCATAAGTCCTGAAGATCTTCTGGGAGTACCTAAGGATTGCATATGAGCAGCAGACAATGAATTAGGGAGGGGTTTCCCACGTCCTGGATCAGAAGATGTCTCTGAGTCATCAGCTGCATCACTGGCTACACGAGCAGGAAGAAGACCAAGCTTGTGCAGTCTTAAGATGCAATCCAAGATATTTCTCCAGCCAGTACGGATGAAATCACCACATTTGTTTGCAATAGTGAAAACTGTAACAGTTGCCTTTCTTGCTTTTGCATCATCGCCAAAGGCTAAAACAGGTTCCTCCACCAATGAGGGATTCAACAGGGTTGTGAACTTGCATAGAGATACCACTAGATCATCCAAAACATCTTCAAGATGATGGCATGCCGAAATCTTTGCAACAGCCAAGAAACCATCTATACAGGTTTGGTAGACATCCTCATGTTCAGCATGATCAAACACCACAGAGATAGCAGCAATAGTAGGGCCCGACATTATTGCGAACATATCATGATCCAGGTAGGCTTTAGAATCACACATGATGTATGGAGGAGTTTTTTTAGATTTGTGCATCAAATCAATCCAACGGCTTGGGTTCATTTCAGCAAAACCAGCACCTTGTTCTGGTGTTGTCCGGATCTCATTGTTGCAGATTGAGTGGTACAATTCAGATAGAAACTCACGAGGAAGATCATTACCTCCATTAATGTGCCGATTGTTACGGATGAAATCCTCCTCTGTCATCTTCTTCTTTACCTGAACATTGTGCTGGTCAGTGTTGAGCATTATTATTGAATATGATAACAACAGAGCAGCATCTTTATTAGCTAAAATCTGTGGAGATTGCTCATAATATCTCTCTGAAAATGCCTCAAGCACCCTTGCTATCTTTTGAGATTCCCCAGGCAGTCGGAAAGTTTCCAAAAACAGCCTCAATGCAGTATCTAGGTTCATGTCTTGGAAATCAAATGTTCCAGCAAACTCATGAAGCACCTGAACACAAAATTCATCATGATTTCCAAGAAAATCCCCAACGAGATTCTTATCTAACCCAGCTGTGAACCTGAAAAAGCAAGCCACACTCTGGGGATCAAGTTTTTCCGGCAATAGATGTGTTCCTTGAAGAAACTCTAGACCTTTCTTTGGGTCCCTATTAAAGTGATCAGCTCCAATCATTAACCTTCTCTTGATGTACTTCCGTCGACGTACAAATGGTACCCAATGATCAGGGTCGCTATAGTTCTCACACTTGACCATCCAGAATGGACTATATTCCTCTAGATTTATTGGAGTGTATTCTGAACTATAGGATCCATTACCTATCCTCTCAGCCATTCCCTGGATAACAGCAATCAGACCATCCAAAGCAAGAATGTGCATGGAAGACAATGGAGAGTTCACCGGGAATGCACTCTTAGATAATAAATTTGCAAGTTCTTCAAAAATGTTACTGCAGGTGATATCACAATCTAAATTTGCATACATTTCTACCATGAAGGATTTTTGCCTGCAAAAGTCAACAAGAGCCTCCATTGCTACTTCCTGCTGCTGGTATGAAGCCCCATAACGGCTTTGTGCAAGTCTCAGGACCACACAGGAAAAGAAAGCCTCAAGCTGTAGTTTCAGTTCAGTTCGCAAGTGCTGATACAGATTTAGAATGATACTGCAGACCATTGAAAGAATCAATGGACTCATTGACAAACCAAACTGCATTAGATTACGGAATAATTCATCCTGGACCAAACTCAACAATCTGGGGTGACTGCAAATAGCAGGGCCTCCCAGTTCAATGGCTGAGTTGATCAAACCAAGGGCAAATAGAGGAACATCTTCATCGAATGCCATAGTATTTGCCCTAGGACCCATCCCTACATGTTCTACAACATTCAACAAAGAGCACAAGAAGTGAAATATCTCAACCATGCATGGGACTCCATATGGTTCAGTCATTAAATGTAGGTCATAAGGAACACTATCCTTCCCGTTGTCACCCATGACCATGCCTTCTTCTGTAACACTGCTAAGCAGACCTGTTGAAGCAGAAGTGAAACCTCCAGAAGGTGGTAGACTATCATATTCAGAAGGACCACTCCCATTCTCCGACTTGCTACTCAAACTGTACTCGTTATCAATACCAGCAACCTATGTAAGAAGAAATTAACATATAATGCTTCGAACATATATGGTAGAAGAATAAGAGAACAAAAGGCAAAAGATGAATGCACAAGAAGTACTAGATCAATCTAGATTCTAGACTGCTGACCAAAAAGATCAGATATAATGTACCGTATCCAGGCTCTATTTAATCCAGTTGGACATCTCTGTGCTGGAAAAAATGCATGTGTGGACAAAATGCAAAGGCGAAGTTTAATTAAAGGATGAACTTAGCCAACATAAAAGACATGCTCATAAGGCAAGATTGGTCCATGAGAAGATTCCTTTTTTTCTAATGATGGTGGCGTTTGGACTACGCTTGCGCTCACCTTGATTTATCCAATAGATAACTTACTATCTATCACAAGCACAGGTACTGGATAAACCTATCCACTAGGGCTGGAGCAGATCACTCACAATTGAGTATTTTAGCTGGAACCCAGACCTGGGATCTCCAGACTTTTACTCCTATGCCTCAACCACGCAATCACCCCTTCATGAGAAAAATTCTACCACTATTAGATATAGTATGTTATTCACATTTTTTATTAATTTTTGGGTCCAAGGACTGGAGATTATGGACAGTTTGTTAGCTTGCCACGTCAATAGCTGGGACCTATAATGTTAGAGACTGAAGCAAAGGATAACTTTCAGAGATTAAAAATAAAGGTGCACCTGTACCTCGTTTTTGGAGGAACCGTGCTGTCTAACTATGGACTGTTGTGTGTTGTCAATTTCCGGAAGGTGTGCAAAAATACATCTCACAAGTTCATGCATGGTGTGACGTGCTATCCGCTGTAAGACCTCACTTTTAGCTCCAGCTTGATGAACTACTCTGAAGCATGTGTTGACAACGGTGCAAACATGCTGGTTACTCAACACAACTGACGTTTTACTTCTCATGCATGCCAAAAGAACTTCAAGTATCTTCATCAATACAACTTCTTCTGATGCAGGATCTGTCACCTCAAATCTGCAACTAGTCACAGCATCCACAACAGAGTGCATTGCATCTTCAATATTGACAGCATCAAGATCAAGAATATCAAAGGTCAAAATCTTGAAAACAGAAGACAATGCAACACCAGTGATTGGTGCCCCAGTTTCATCAGACCGAATAACATCCAGAAATGGCTGGAGATATAAGGCTGGACTGATGGTTTGCCCCGAATGCTGCCACGAAAATATCTGCTTACGCAATGTCTTAAGAGACTGGATTAGAGAGTGTTCTAGCTGATCATCTCCTGAAACATAACGACCACCCCACCTAACATTTCTTCTCATGACTGCTAAAACAGCACTTACTTCAGAGTTAATCATACAAGCTATAGCAGTTTTGTTGGAAGAGGTTGTCTCACAATCTTCTGGTTCCTCTTCAATTGCCTTGATACTAGATTGTGGCCTTAAACGCCCCATTTCGAAAAAATGTGCAATTGGATTGTATTCTGGATTTGTAGTCAAGGACACGCTTCACAGGGTTGTTCTAAAAGGCCATCTTTGTGGTCTGCAAAGAACAACAGTAAAATAGAATGCAGTTATATTATATATCTATTAACTTCTCAGAAAGAGTAATGAGGTACCAAATGCATCCTGGATATTTTACAATATAAAAGCCATGTAATTGTTCACAGAGCTCTCAAAGGTAAAAGGAATAGACTAAAAACAAAGTCTGCTTTTGTACTATCTTTAATAGCAGGAAATAAAATAATAGTAGCGGACTAGTGGTACAGATAACTGATCCCTTTCAATCCAAAAATTATTTGGTCAAAAGATTGAAACTTAGCAACATCATACACTGCAGCGTAATCTATGGATACCATCGCAACTACATCTTAGTCCCACATTTGCTTTACCGCCACCACACCCCATTTCCCCTCACTCTGCTCACATGTCATCCCTGTGCCAAATACTATGTAGCAAATGAGCACTGGCACTATCACAAAGTTATATCTTGCTACTGTCAATTATAATACCTAACAACAGGAAGCTCGGAGTAGTAAAAATAAAAAGGAATCTCCCTCTGGCAGATGGAGAGAATGAAGATAAACGGTCTGATGTTGCTACCAGATTCCCACAATATGCTAATAAAATGTGATTAATAAGTACGTGTGTCATCTAGACCCTGAGACACAATACCTAATTTGGTTATTGCCCATTTCTCCTTTCCAAAGACTCCTAGAAAAAAGGATGATTAAATTGGTGCACATGCATAAAATCAGAAAGTTTTCAGCTCTCTAACCCCAGCAAGTAAACATCACATTATTGTAAGTGCATTCTACCTATGTCGCTGGCTGCTGTCACAACTCACAAGTAGAAAATTTCTTAATTTTCTATAGTAATGGCTGTCAGAGTCCCAAACGACTACAGACCACTCACTTACTTTTCAGGGACTGGTTTGTGAATTCTGAATTTGGGTATGAATCTGGCATTGGAATATGATCCAATTATCAGTAGGTAATTAGTGTATGTTTTGAGTAATCTAATCAAAATAAAACACCCGTCATTCTTGTTTGACACGGGTACGACTAGGCAAATGGAAACTTCATGCACATAGCTACTCATTAATCTCTATTTACTAGGCATAATTTGTTATACTAAATTACCCTTATTAATTATGCTTTGAAAATCTAAGTTTGACTACTAGTACTTTATAGTTACTTAATGATAAGTGTAATATTGAAAGAAAGTAATAAATCTCTCTTGATTAGCTAAAATGGACAAGTCAATAGTAGATCTATTTTTAGTATAAGGGACAAGTAAAAAGTAATGGAGGGAGTAAATATGATTACACTGCTTGCCAAAAGTAGAAAGCAATACAAATAAGCATTTGAATTACTTTCACACATTTCCTTGGCCAGAAAAACTCACACAGAGAAAAGAAAAACGAAAAAGCATACTACAGTTCCTCAAATTCCATCAACTAAATAAAACAAGTTTTTCTCCCCAAGTCAATTGACATTCTTTTGGGATAGACAATAAAGAAGAAGACATCCACATAGTGAAAGAACAACAATTCATTCAGCAATGTGATCAATATAACCAAGTCAATTATCACAAGTGAAAGAGGCATACCACACGCACAAAGTGCTCTCTAGATAGTGGCGGGACAAGGAGAGATATACAATACGCAGCCTTCCCACCTACAGATCACCAATGGAGCAGCTCTACTGTTGACCCCATGTCTAGTCCTCCAATCAACATACTACTGCCACAAAAAAAAAACACTCAATTTTCAAGTCCTAAGATGGTATACCCTTTTTTTATTTTTTTTAGATAATCATGGTGTCTGTACCAGCTTACACACACCTCAACTAATTCTACGAAATAACTGCCACCTCCACCAGAAATCACTAGTGTTCTCTGCTGGGATTTGAACCCTGATACCTCTAGATGGTATACCATATATATCTCAAACTTTTAGATCAGCAACTAAAATGTTGAAGATCCAAACAATTAATTCAACACCAAAAAATAAATTCCAAATTAATGACTACAAACAACTCAACAACATGTCAGCAACTCTTACATTACAATTATATTTATTTTTATGAAAATTATTACAAAATAAACAAAAAATTATATTCACACTGCTGTACCCAGAATTGATCAAAAAACATCATTTTTTCCCGTAAAATGTGAATAATTGAAACATATCGATGTAAAAATGCGTGAAATTGAAGAAGAGAAAGCAAAAAAGAGAGAGAAAAAGGGTTTACCTGTGTGTGGATCTATAGCTGAAGATGACTAGAGAGACCTCCGAAAGAGTTAGCAAGAAAATCGAGAATAAAACGAGAAGACTACTAGTAGTGAGAGAAAATCGAGAATAAATTTTTATTATAAAAATAATAATTTTGAGATATCCGCATTGAAATCAAATTAATTCAAATTTATTGTGCAAGTCAAATTAATTCAAAATTACTGTGTAAGACTCAAAATATCCGCATTTAAGTCAAATTAATTCAAATTTACGTATAAGACTCATACGCAAAAGCTCAAAATGAAAAATTATATAATTAAGAGAAAAATAGTTTCATCCAATGTATCACATCGAATATAGAATTATATATTGATGTGTCTTAATAGTCTGTTCGATTATAAGTTTTTGAGAAATAAAAATAATACTCCATATTTATTGTGGAGATTTAAAATATTTGGTCAAGTTTTTAGATAAAAAATAATTACCTTTTAGTAGTTATAGATTATTATTATTCTAATACTAAGCCAAAAAAAATTAATTTTTTTTTGAGAAGCCTAAAAAGTTTTAATATTGATAAAAGTATTTTTCAATTGATCAATGAGCACAATTATTATTATACTTTTTAGAAAGCACTTCTAACCAAAAAAAAAAATTGTTTTGGAATCTTAGATCAAATTCAAACATGTAAGTTGTAACTATATTAAGGAATTACTAAATATAAGAAAAGTAAACATTATTTAATGTCATGTAAAAGGTAACAAGAAGTAAAGTTGGTAACAGTACTCAAGTAAACAAAAAGCATAAACACCAAAAAAAGATAAAAATAACCAAGGTTGAATTTAAAAGACAGATATACAAACACAAAGACAGTCACCATAAGAAAGAAAGCTGATAATTAAATAGTTCAAACATCTCATAGCATTGATGAACAATAAAGTCATTAAACATCTAAGAAATTTAGTTGAACTTGCTCATTGGTAACTCCAGCCATGTAAGGTTTATACTAAGTTCAAATGTATTTAGAAATGAAGCATAAAACACAACAAAACGCGCTGAAGCTTAAAGCAGTATCTGCTTGCTGCTCAGGAAATACAAGTCATAGATGGAGGATCTGAAACTCAAGCCACTATCTTTGAAGATCTTACAAACAGACTGTCAACAACCTTCCCCATATTTGAAATGGTTTCCAATGTAGCCGGGTAAATTGCGTCTTGCTTAGGGTCCTCAAAAATTACAAGGCATCCAGCACCCTGGTCCAGAGTTCCAGCAAACTTCTTGTCTAATATCATTTGAGATAACTTCTTCTCAACATGGTCAGCTGGCAACTCAATCAACTCAGCAATATGAGCAATCTCGACTCTTGAGAAAGGCTCGATCAACCTGCAAAGATTCTGCTCCATTAAAGTGTCATAGAGAGAAGAGAGGTGCCTATGGACGATAGGATCTTCATCTAACTGAGCCTTAAAGTTGCGAAGAGCAGTCTCAAAGAGCTTCAAAGATCGCTTGGAGTGAGCATCAGCAACAGCTTTCATTGCATCAACTTCTGGCCCCTGGTAATTCAATCCAACCTTGGTTGATATTATTCCTGCAACATCATCAGCCTGGCTGACCATGATTTTGCATAGCAACATATACTTGAGGCTGTATAAGGCCTGGGGATTTTCAAGGGCATTAAATGCTTCAAATGCCTCATAGAAATAGCTGTAAGCAGTTTTATAATCCTTCTCTTCTGCATGGAGTATCCCACTCTGCAAATCAATGGCACCTTGCTGAGCTGGAGGGACATAAATAGCATTGGCGGCTGTTCGAGCAGCAGTAAGTGCTGCCTTTGCTTTGGGAAGATTTCTCAACGAGAAATGGAGCTGGCTCTCCAGCAAGTCAATCTCCACAAGAAGAAGCTTGTCATCCAATCTTCTCACCTCCTTGATCAACCCTGAAAGGAGTGTCAATGCTTCAGAATACTCTTTGTTTTCCATCAAAAGAGCTGCAAGTTTTGCCTCAACCCGCTGACGAAGGAAAGTTCGTTTCTCCGAACGGGCCCACTGCACTATATCTTTGCAAAGTGTAATCTGAAGGTCAGATGTGCCAGGTATTTTAGCCACCGCATCAACAATTCCTTTATTGACAATTTTGGCTGTTTTTGCCTTGGGTATTAAAGAGAAGAAGGGACGCAACTGGACGAGAAGCTTTTGGAGATCCTCAGCCCTCTTCTCTTGACTTAGGAGGTCAGAGAGATTGAAGATTGCCTGCTCTTTGATCCTTAGTGCCTCGGAAGATGATGAAGGGTTCTCAAGGATGCGGTAGAGAATGGAGATAGCCTCAGATGGGGTTGTAGCCTCAGAAGCCTGAGCTAGTGAATCTGTGGTTGCAGGTAGATATGAAGATGCCATTGTTACAGCTAGCAGATCTTAAATCCTGCAATTTTTAAACAAGGAGGAAATTATATATGTACAAGCACAAAGGAAGCATTTAGGACAATTTGTCTTGCTGTCTTTTACATGTTCTATTTTGCAATTAGTCGCTAAAGATGTGAGAGTAGTTAAAATAAAGAAACTGCATTAAGCTATGCCAGCTACTTTGACATAGAAAGCAAAAATTCTCCAATATGTAAGCAAGTGCAAAAGTACTCTTCAGCTATAAGGCTCTAATAGGGCAAAAAAGCTCATAGAAAATATATGACCTAAGGTAAGTATTGATTTAGCTAAAAGTAAAAGCAACTCATTTCTTTGTCCTGATACAAAAGAATAAAGAAGGAAGACGTAAACTTAGAGTGAAGTAAGCAACTGCATGTCAATCAAAATGTACCCTTGTCCTCAATTTCCTCCCAAGTATTTATACCTCTGCAATTCAATTGTCCTAGCAACTTGCAGAATGAAGGTTAGCTAGTCTGATGGAGATAATGAAATTTTAGAGAGAAAATCCATTGAGCTGGGATGGAAGCAGTACAGATATTTTTGTGAACCAAAGTCCCGACCAAGCACTGGACACGAATGTAAAACCAGCATGAACCTTTAAAAGCTACAACACCAACACATTCAGAAAGCAGTATAACAACTCTATCCTTAGTATTCTTGCACACTGCCAAGATTTTAATAAGCACCAACAATCTTCATTCAAAACATAAAAGGACACAAGTATGCAGTAGGTCTATTAATATTTTGAAAAGAAAATTGATCTAGGACTTCATCCTGACTTGAACAAAATCAGAGTAAAATTAAACACGAAAAACAATCAACAATTCCATCAGCCTCCAGAAAAGCTTCACAGCTTCTGGAGAGTAAATGGCCAATGACTACCTACATTGATGAAAACTCGAGGTTTCATAAGACTGTTGAATAGGCAGTCAACGTATTTAAGCATTCATGAAATTCTTGAAATTGAACCCCATTAACTAGACCTTACACCCCCAATTGCTATAAAGCACAATCTGGCAATAAAAAATCCATCTTTTACAGTTCTAGCCTATTTCATCCTTATTCTGTAAGAAAACAGCAACAACTCCTCAATCCTAAACTAGTTAGAACTGGCCTTATGAATCTTCAATATCCATTCTATTTGGATCAGTTTCATTCCACTCGAGAAATATCTCTCTAACACTAGAGGTTTCTACATTCCCCAAGGATATACAGATCCTTTAAGAAACTAACAAGACTCGGACTTTATGTAAGTATACCAACATGACCAAACCTTAATTCCGAACAACAATTGCAACACATTTAGAGAGCTGTAGAAATTGAAGTTTCAATATGCAGCACAAACCGACACAATACACAAAGCATTGTAAAACCCAACTGCTGAAAAGTAACAATTTGATAATAAAAACATTGAATAGGCAGTCATCATACTTAAGAGTTCATGATTCTTGAAATGAACCCTATTAACTAAACCTTACGCTACAATTACTAAAAAGTCAAAACCTGATGATGAAAATTCCATCTTTTACACCCCTTCCACTTATTCCCTTTGTTATATAAGAGTATAACAACAATAATCCTCAATCCTAAACTAATTGAATTGCCCTTACAAATTTTCATAACCCGAGTTTTGGCTCCATCACACATGTCCTTAATAGCCCTAATGTAAGCCACAAGTAGACCTCTAGAGTCCAAGCATCTCATAGAAATTAAAGCCCAAGTCCTTAAAAGTCACAACATGATGATATAAACCATTGAATAGGCAGCCATCATATTTACAAGCTCATGAGATTCTTGAAATTGAACCCCATTAACTAAACTTTACACCACAATTGCTGAAAAGTGATAAAGTTTCCATCTTTTACACCCCTTTCACTTTTTTTCCCTTGTTATTTCAGTGAACAACAACAATAACACCTCAATCCTGAACGAATCCAATTTCCCTTATGAATTTCCCAATATACCCACTCCATTCACACTCGCTAAGATTACTCTAATACAGATCTCTTAAACAAACTACGAAGACTCCGGCAACTCACCTTATGATTAAACTTAATATCCAATATCACAACACAATGAACATGAAGAATTCAAAAAAAACATTGTAAAATCCACATCGAAGTTGGTGCTTTTAACTCGCAATCAAAAAAGGGGTTAGGGTTTTTCGAATGTGAAATAAACGGAAGAAGAAAACATAATAGATGAGATAAGAAACTTACCGAAAGACTTCGCCGGAGAAACAGATCGCCGAGAGAGAGTTCAAATTGGGGGAGTAGAGCGATTGCACAACAAAGATGGGAATCTCAGCTGCCGTGTACAGGAATTAATCCTTGAAGAGGGTTGTGTTAATAAAAAGGGCTTTTTTTATTTATTTATTTGCTAAATATTATTTTTATAAGGTTTTTTCTTAATGTTCTGGTAGTAATTTGTTGTTTTTTTAAACTTTGATTATCATATTATTTTGTCGTGGTTATAATTCTGAATGATTTGTTATATTTTTTATAGTATTTTTTCATGACTTCTTCGCTTTCGTTATTATATATTATTTGACAGCTTCGTAGATTTTACTTTTTTATATTTTAAATTGACGATCACTATCCACTTTAAACCACGTTTTGTGAGATTCTACTAAACATATTATTATGGTGTAATGTTTATATTATATTATTGTTTGTACTTTAGAGTGAAAAGGTTAATAGTTGTATGTTTTATGTAACTTGTAAGTAATGTCATCATACACACAAAACACTAGAAAAGAAGTTGAAGCTTAAAACAGATACAAGTCTTAGATGAAGGATCTAAAACTCAATCCATTATCTTTTAACAACCTTCCACATTTTAAAAATGGCTTCCTATGTAACCGGGTAAATCGTGTTTGGCTTAGTGTCACGGACTTAGAGTACTTACTAATGCTCCGTGCGGCGCTTGACAACTTACTCACGATTCTTTCACGATCTTGTAAGCTCAAGTAAGCCCTTTATGCTAAGATCGCTAAGGAAATGAAAAGGAAAGACTTAGAAAGATCAAAAGAGAGCTTTATGAAGAAGGCTTTGTATATTGCTTGCAAGTTGCTTGGTGCCTTTGCAAATGGTTGGCACCTCTATTTATACTACTTCCTAAGGACTAAAATGTAATTAATATTTACATGACAAGTCCCTAAGATATTTACACTTTGGTCCCTTTTCTAGAGAATTCTACATAGCCTAGAATTCTCCAAAGCCTTCCAAGGGTTTCTAGAGTTCTCCGCAAGCTTCTCTAGAAACCTCCTTGCCTATGTGGCTGCAAAATTTATCTCCGATAGTGGCGGGACATGACACGCTCCCCCACCTGATGATGCGACGACCGCGGCGCATTGTTGTAGGAACTCCCGGACTTGGTCCTTAAATTGCCGCAAGTCTTCATACTTTTCCCACGTGGCTTCCTCCGGAGATTGTCCCTTCCAATGTACAAGGAACATGGCGCTGGCTTGTTGACCCCGCTTCCGTTTGGCTTGATAATCTATGATTGCTTCAATCTCCCGGTCATGCGAGGCGGTGACAGTAATGGGGGCCCGTTGTGACTGATTCCGGCTAGAATCTTCCTTGTCCTCATGGTACGGCTTGAGGACGCTTGCATGAAACACCGGATGGATTTTAAAGTGTGGAGGTAATTCCACCTTATATGAGATCTTGCCCACCTTGGCAACGATCTTGAACGGACCCTCATATTTTCGCACTAAGTTTTGATGAACGCCCCTTAGTGCCTTGAA